>VZUI01004764.1:0-165187 GCA_013401135.1 Cettia cetti
TTTTTGGTTTTTTTTGTTGTTTTTTTTTTTTTTTTTTTTTTGTTGTTTAAGGAAGTTCTAAAATGTCGTGAAGCAGATCTACATGAGGAGATCTCAAGGCTGAAAGCAGGTCTTCTGCAGTCCCTTCCATGCCTTCAGCTGTGGAAGTGCCCTGTCTTCTCAGCAGAATCAGCTGGTGACAGGGACAGTCACTGATTTGCAAGAGTCCCCCCTCAAGCTCTTGTGGGCTATTAAGAAACAACTTGTCCTTTGCTTGTCCTGTTGGGTGTAGAGCCTTGTGTGAAGATGTTTTCTTTTTGACAAAGAATTTTTGTAAGCTCTAGAAAGCACGTACAAGACCAGGTTACGTGTCTGCATGCTACTTAAAACTCACTTACTAGTGGCCAAAAAAAATCTGCAGGCTGGAACAATAAACTATGCAGCGCAGATAATTGATTTCTTACATCGTTGGGGTAAGAGACTTCCATTTCCTCATTGACTCTGTATAGATCACATTAAAAAAAAAAAAAAAATCCGAATATGTTTCCAGCATCTAAGTAATTTTTCACAGTATACTTTGGCATCTTATTACTGCTACAGCTAGAAAAATCATAGTATGGCATTTGTTGGGCTGGCAACTATAAACTCTTACTTGTGGGCATAATGCTTAGTGCCATGAGTAGTCTCTCTGATTTATTTACCACTCTGATTTAAAGCAGTGCTGCTAATGATAGCAAGCATTACACCTGCTGGTAAATTATTTCAGATTTGGCATTTTTAATACTGGCTGTTGGAAGACTAGATGTTCAGTTTAGATGTATAATTTTGTACACAGTGCCACCTGGAGAATTTGGGAATAAGGTTTTGAATATTGAATTTTTTTTCCTTTGGTTTTGCTTCATATTTATTTTAGCTCTGTGGGACTATTAATGAGCTTTCTTGAAGTCTGTTGTGTTTTGGTACTGTTACCATTTGGTATTGTAACATTCTGCCAGTTGTCTGGTCTAGAGGATAGACCTTCAGAAGAACTTGGTTAGAATGAAGCCTGTTTCCAGTTATTGAAACCCAAGTATAGATGTGAAGTTGTTGAAGTCCCTTCAGAGCTGCTGCTTAGTTTTGTAAGTTCACAAATATTTTTGGTCTCTAAGTTCTTATATTTTGACTTCTGAATTTCTTGGATGCTTGAAGACCTATCTGGATGTATCCATACATTCATCAGTTGTAATAATGTCAGGAGCCAAGTCCTAATCTTTGGCTTCTGCCAAGACTTGTAAATTGAGAATTCTTTAGCCTGTTCTGGGCCTGATCTGATGGCTGGGATCAGGTCACAGAGAACTTTCCAGGTTTTGCAGAAAACAAGTATATGTAAGGTAGGTGGAGAAAGTATCTTTGCTGGGTTGCTGAAAGTTTTCTTTTCCAACAAACCTCCAAATTCCCCTCGTGTGAAATGGACCATGCCTGTAAGAACAGAGGCATTTCCTGCCCAGGGCATGCCAGCAGCAGGCTGGTTAGTCCCTGTCCTGAGGGGACAACTCTTGGGCAGAGGTGAGAGTCATGACAGGTCTCCTTCTAGCTGGGCAGGTGTCCTGAGTGCTGTAAACTGCTGATATAGTATCTGACAAATGACACTGCCACTGTCACCAGGGTCTGCATGACCCCACTGGATAAACCTCTTGAAAAACCTGGTCTGATCTCATAGCTGACCCTGACTTGAGAAGGAAGTTGGATTTGATGACCTCTTGAGGTCTCTTCCAACCTGAATTATTCTGTGATCACTGAGCAGATGAAATTGTCCTGGTCTGGGCATTTCCTGCTGCCTCACATTCAGAGGTGTATGACTCTTTGTTTGTATTGGACAGGCAGCAGATACACTTTATTTAGACTTGAGAATCTGTTGAAGATTTAGCTCTAAACGACCAGCCAATGTTTTCTAAGGAAGAGTCTCCCCTCCAGAGACCCTTTGGTCTTTCAGCTGTACAAAGTACAGCGGAAGATGAAGCAATGTTGACTTTTCCTGCCTCTTTTCAACTCTTATGGAAGCCTTCAAGTAAATCTGTCCTTGCACTGAGCAAACACAGGCCTAGAAGTTAGGTAAGTCTTATTCAGCTTATGGCTTACATCAAGGTCATAAGAAATTTTTAGGTTCTGCATGTTTTCATCGTGAATCATCGTGATTTTGAACAAGTGTTGTTTTAAGAGCTTGACTTTATAGTTTTACAAATTCTTTGTAGTGGTGAGAGTCTCAGGATAAAACCTCTAATTTTGGAAGAATATTACGGTAAACATAAAACAGCAATAAATAAACACAAAGCAGTATGAAAAATTAATGGGTTTAGCATTTTCTATCATTTTCCCCTCTAATTTAAAATATAATTTTCAAAGGTTCTGCAGGAGATTGACTCCCACTCTGTAAACAAGGTACTCAAATAGAGAATTTTCATATTCTTAGCATGTATCATCTTGATATTCAACTTTGTCCAAAGATCTTATCATTCCTCAAGAGCACTCTACAATTGAGCTAAGTTGGTGAAGCTTTTATAACACAGTACTATCATCAGATGATCCTATTTTTAAACACAATTGAAATCAAAGAGCTGGTAGATGACCTGGTGTTTAAAAAACATGAATCTTAGTCAGTATAACGCACACTTTCAAAGATGATCAAATGCACCAAAAGCTATTTTCATTCATCACTGAAGCAAGTTTGGGCATTTTTTTTGGGTCTCTAGAATCCCAGCACAATAAGATTCCATAACCATGGATCAGAGAAAGAAAGAAAATGAAAGTAGGTTTTGAACTAATTATATGGGAACTAAATTACCTCTTTGTGACTTTTCATGTCTAGCAGAAATGTTGAGCTGGTATGAGGGTTTTGAAATTGCCTTTTTTTTTTTTTAAGCATTTTCTCTCTGAAGAAATAGAAGGTTTAATTCACTTATGGGTTTTCCAAGGTGTACTAAGAGACAGAGATTCTTGTCCAGAGTTTCTCCAGCTCTCTATCTCTTCCTATCTGTCTCCTCACAGAGGAACTGGGCTGATAAGCTCAGTAAAAGGGCTCAGCTGTTACCTCAGAAATGAGATTCCCTCATCTTCCAGTGTTGCCAACTCCTATTATGCCAACATAATTTCTCTTAGAAGAATGTTCTGCTGATACTTGTAGGATCCTCTAACAAAGAGGTTTGTTCTCATCAGTTCAGTGATGGCAAGAAGAACAGGGAAGGGTGGTCAGAAATTAGCATTTCCTCTTTCTCACCCTGCAGTTGGATTATGGGGCAAGGTGGAATTTACCTGCATTCACAATCACTGTGTGGTTCTAGGACTCATTCATTTCTGTCCATGATTTTTTTTATGCAGAAGGGGAACATATGGTCCTAACTCCCTCACTTGTTCTGAGGAGAATGGCAAAGCAGAAAATCTAAACTGCTTCAAGTCAAAGCCTTTCATAAATTTTTTTATATTCTTCCTCTTCTCTGAATGGCTCTGAATTTTCCTTCCTGTGTGATGTTTTGGTGTGTTTAGTGGCTACATGTGAGCGTGGTGACATTTATGTGAAGTGAATCTATTAAATTCTTTATAATGAATTGCATGTAACTGTAAAACATATACAGTTTTCTCATTTTGCCCTCCTCTGGGAGACTACGACAACATTTTGGCAAGTAGGAGTAAACAGCTTTGTGTTGGCATGCAGTAAATTAAACTGAGTAATTAAAATCAATAGCAAAACACTAGCTAGGCAGAAAGGTCATATAACACAACAGAAAACTGTTGGGTAGCATATTGCAGGAAATCAAAATAAATTTCTGAACTTTTCATTATTCTTTACATGCCTGAAACTGGCCTTAAAAGGCTGGTGAGATAAAGTGAGGTATTGATAGAGACAGGATTATTCTCTGAGATGGAATAAATAGTTTTAATACTAATATATGAAATTTTGCAGGGTAAAAAGGCAGCCAGACACAACAGAAAATAGAAGACAGGACTCAAATTTAACTACTTCAATATGAACTTTTGTTTTAGAGTGGCCTAATGCATTACATAGTAATGCCTGCAAGTGCTGAAGTCACTCATCTCTGTCAGTGCAGGTATCATTTGTAAGTTTAATGTTAATGTTTCCCTGTTCAGCTTGAATGTAGCCTAGAAATTTAGGGGATAGTCCAGGTTTTATGCTACACATAAGGTCTTTACTCAGATTATCAGGTTTGACTGACAGATAACAATTCTGATTTTTGGATACTGTTCTAAATCATTGCACTTCTCTTATGACCATGGCTTCCCAAAGGAAGTCTGTGGTGGGGTTTTGCATTTTTTTTTTTTTTGCTGATGAAATGTGTTACGGTGGTGGAAGGAGGTGGGAGGAAATCATGAGACACGATTCCAGGAAAAGTGGAGATGTGAGATGAGTCACTTAGAGTCTTTGCTTGGGAGAGACCAAAAAGGAATCAAAGGCACAACTAACCTGTAACAAGTATGCTCAGTCATGAAGTGGGTACGAGCTAAAGGCAAAATATTTTATGAAATGAACTGGCTGAGTTGAGAAAAGCAGAAAGCTTTAAGGTCCATGAGCTCTTCTGGCTGGATGTGTTTGCTTTTCCCAGTTCAATCTGTTGTTCTAATAGGCAATGCCACTGTGCCTTTCTTATCTCCCTTGAATTTGCCAGCTCCATTAGCTCTCTCTCAGGCAACTGTCAGAGAGATCTTGTGTCATCATTCAGGAGGTATGAAATGTTGCATTTACAAGCCTTTCTTTAGGTCTTCGTTTTTGGATTTGCAGCATTTCTCCTGCACAGTTTTGAGGAGCTTTTCCTGACTGTGGAAATCCTGGGACACTGTGTGGCTGTAACAGCTATTGGCTGATCAGGGGTTTTTTGGGGGTAAATGATGAGTTACAGCATGTTCATCTGGCAGATCAGAGGCTTCAGCCAGTCAGGCACTGGGGAGAGAGTTGTGAAACAAAAGCACTGGGTTATGGTTGGTGTGTGCTGCTCCTATTTATTTCTGAGGTCGTTTAATTTCCCTTCTGATGTTCGTAATTTCAATTTAAGGCAATACTTTTTTTTTTTAATGCTTTCATTTATATTGTCTGTTTTGAATTTAATAGTAGCAATTTTAAAATAATAACAGTGATAGGCAGTTTTTGTGCTGGCTGTCTGCAATAGCTGTGTCTTGTCACTTAAAGCCACACCGCATTCTAACAATCGAGTGCTGGCAGAGAGGACAGAGCAAACGGATCTGTCATTGAAACTTGGGTTCAGATTTGGTTTGCTTGAGTTATGAAAATGCCTTGAAAATGCCTTTTAGCCTGTTCCCCTGGGAGTGTGATGTGTCCACACACTGCAGCAGCACAGAACAAACACAAAGCAGGCATCTCCTGGTGGGAGACTCCAGCGAGCCATGCAGCAGGAACACTGCAGGCCCAGGTTATCTGCAGTAGCATTGCTGTGAGGGACATGGATTAGATCTGGTGTGAGTGCTTTAACCAGCCAGGCCCTCCTGCTTAATGGGCATCAAGTTTAATGATTCTGAGACAGAGATTCATAAAGGAATATGAGCATGATCACATACAGTTGGAAATGCTTTAAACTGTAATATCTTTTTTTCTCCCAGTTCTAATCCAGGTAAATAACGCTAAAGAACTTTCAAGGATTTTACATTTTCATTTTTAGTGCTGTGGGAATTAAACTAATACATACCTATGTTTTTATATATACAAATAGTGTATGAAACTACAAAGAAATAGTTTTTGTTTTAATGTAGTATGTGAGCTTCCTTTTTTAAAGTCAACTGTTAACTTTTAAGACCTTTCTGCATATATTTTTCCCGTGCTTGAATTTTTATAGTCATTAATGGAATAGGAAATGGCATCTACCTTCCTGCCTCTTAATGCTAAACCCTAAATTATGAATCCTACTTAAACCTGTGCTTCATGTTCAGCAGGACTGTACACCTGCTTAAAACTAAGCTAATGTACTACTGTAAGAAAATGAGTCTGCTGCAAGTCTTCTGTCTTCTACAAAGATTTCAAATCAGTGGGCTAAATAACAGCTTGATGTATTTTTTTAAAATTAATTGCATGTGTGTGTGCATTGAATTTTCCCCAATATTTCAGTGAAAATACTGTACATTTTATCTTCAGTATTGCCTGGCTAAATTTCCTAGGATGCTGGTCATAAGAGTAAACACACACCTGTTTGGATATGTAACACCTCCGTGCCTTCTGGTCCCATTTAAAGGCCAGAGGGACAATGTTTAATACATGGTATTGCCTGGAAAAGCAACAGATAAGAAATTGTTACTCCTGCCGGAAAGCCTTTAAATATTTAAGGTTATTACAAGCTCAATTTTCACCATTTGTGTGTTTAAACTGATAGCTGTGTGTATTATTTGTCAAGTACGCTTACAAAAAATTCCTACAAGTATTTTGACAAATGTCCTGTCATTCTCTTGGAAATACACAATATATGGAGCATTTTGAAGATGATTTGCTTATAAAAGTTTTTGTATCCCATATGTTTCTTTCTCTTATTTTCTCTTATTTCAGCATAAATATTACTGCTTCTTGACACTGTTTGGAAGATTTTTAGATGCTTTGTTTCAACACCTCAGCTTTATTGCAGTAAAGACTGCTGTTTTTAACAAAAGTGCCAGTCCTATAAAGCCTTTCTTGTCCAAAATTAGCTAGTATTTGGACCAAACCTTTAGAAATGTGAAACAGATGAGTTCCTGGGAGAAATGTAAAATAATTCCCAGGAAACCTTACATCAAATATAAATAAAATGCAATGATACTCCTACTGACTTTTCTGTAGGTGTTAATGTTTTGTAGGCAGGGTGGTCTAACGTGGTGAAGGTAATAGCAGGGTAAAAACCTGAAAGCAACTGAGGAGTATTACTGCCACTTACTAATATTTCATTTGGATAAGAGAAAGACAAAGCTGATGGAATTGATCATATTTTGCTTTACATAAAGCTTTTCACATCCTTCTGTGTATGACATTATGTTAAATTGTATTTTACAGTTGTTGGGGCTGATCAGTTCAGGGCATACTGAGAAACATAGGAGGCTACCCCATCATCTTGGGTTCTTTTCTGTTTTCCTTTTTTTAGTTTTATCACTGGAGTGGGTGACCTAAGGCTTTCTGGGTTTTCTCTGCCCACCTTTTCCTCATCTGAAATCTACAAGCAGAACATATATTTCACAGTACCAGGAATATGTGGTGATTGGCCTGCACTAGAAACCGGTGCAGCATCTGCTTAGATTATCTTATTGATTAATGAAGTGCAAACATTTGAACAACGATTTTAAGAGTAACCTCTCTGGAGCCTTAGAGTGTGTGCCTAGAAATCATTGGAGGCATAGTTTTTACAGGTACATATCTGTCACTTGGAACTCAAACTGTAATAAACCTCCATACCTCTTCCTTCCTAAAGATTTAGCTCAAAGAATCTTTGAGGGGTGAAGAGCGAGGAGGGTCTTTTCTAGTTTGATTACATTTCCTGAGAGCACAGAAAAAAACGCTTTTGTTGACCAGATACCAAGCTCTGCACTACATTGATGGTCACTGGCTTGTAGACAATTGCCTTATATACAACTCACACCATCCTCTCACAGGGTAACAGCCTCCCTGCTGACCTGGAGCAGTGTGTACGTTCTCTCACCATGTTTTATAACAGTCTGAAGAGGAAGGAAAGTGTCTAGAACTTTGTCAGCTGCAGGAGAATGTGAAGAGTCTTTCAAGGCTAAATAAAACTTGGAGTAATTTAACAAAATGTATCCTACATTTCCCTTCCCCTTGCCATCATGTCTAGTTATATTGCAGGAGAGGGTAAAGGAGGTAATGCTCTTGTAGTCTAAACAAACTCAGCACGGTGAAATGGGGCAGTACATTTAAATATGCATAAGGATTGCAGTTGCTCCATTTTGTGACACTGACTGTTCAGGTAGAGAAAAAAAAGAAGCAACACAACAAACCACAGAGTTTTCCCAAAATGAATATTCTTTAAAGGGCTATCAAGAAAAATGATGCTGTAACTATTATTGTGAAAAATTGGATGGCCTGGGTGATATCACCCATACAGTTTGGAAAAACAAGATTAGTGTAACACACCATTTTTCAATTTCTCCTGTCTTCAACAGCTCCAACCATAGCAGCATCTCATTTTTTTAGCCTTGTGTCTGGGATGAGAAATCCCATGTGTGTTCAATGGTTTCTGACTGCCTGGTCCCCCTGCTCCCAGCTCTTTCCCTCTGCTCTCATGTTTCCATGTGTACTGTAAATAAGGAGCAGGAGTGCAGGATACTGAGTGTCCTCTTAGATCAATACAACTCTGGGGTCAGCAGCTAGAAATGTTTGAGAGGAGGGAAGGAGGCAATTGTCTTTTGTTTCCCCTGTGGACTGAGGCCAGCACCTTTGCATTTGGGCTCATCTCTGTTACCTGGGGAAGAAAGCCTGCTTAGGTTATTTCTGAACCAGCATCAGCTGGCAAAAAGACCAGTGTGAATAGGATGGCAAAGAATTTAAATAACAAGAAAACCTTAGAATGCTTTTCCCTCACTAAAATAAGGGTTTCATTCTCTAGATGGCCGTCTAGGTCGTGTTTTTTTTGTTTTTTTTTTTCTTAGAGCTAGGCTCAGTGGGGAGAGGGATTGAGGTCAGCATGTGTTGGAGCTGGGAGACCCAGGGCCAGGGTGTTTGCAAAGCAGTAGCTCTTGGTCTGTGAGCCAGAGTACTGAAGTCCTGTTTCATTCATTTTCATCTTCCAAGAACAGTGCTTGCCATGTTTGTTGTTCCCTTCTGACTGGGAAAACTGAAGCTTTTCCTTCCAGGCTTCTTTTTTTTTTTTTTTTTTTTTTTTTTTTTTTTTTTTTTTTTTTTTTTTTTTTTTTTCTTTGCTGCATGTTTAACACGACAGCTCTGAGTGCTGTCTCCAGAAGGGATAACTAAAGGATACAAAAGGCAGGGCTGCCCAGAACAATGCAGTTTAGCCCTCGAAATGCAGTATTGCCATTGCTAACAGGCCACATGCTGGCACAGGGGATAAATGGGAGACCTACAGCCTCTCCTTGTAATAGAGAAATGCAAGAACCCTTGGAGATGGGTACTCTGCAGCACTCTCAAGAGTAGGAGGATGTTATAAAGTAGTTTTTCAATGGAGGGAGGTGAAAGGAGGAATTTGAAGCAGCTTATGGAGGAGCATGGAGAATAAAATTTGTGTACGTGCAAGATGTGTAGCCTGGGGAAGAAATAAAAATGTTGCGATGCTGAATTTAAATTATTTTGCTCTCACATTGTCATGTCTTGTACATGTTTTAAAATTATGTGTTTTCACGCAAAGAAATCAGGTGGTTCTACAGCATAAATCAGTCTTTATAGCAAACAAGGAGGTGCCTATCTTAGACCTGCTTTTTTCTGGGAGTAAAGATGAGGCACTATCAGAGATCGAGAAGATGGAGCAAATTGATTAATTAAAAAGTAGTAAATCATCAGTCCCACATGATTTATGTATAAAAGAATTCTGAGGAAGATTAGGAGTGAATTAGCTGAACTGCTAACAAAGATATGCACTCTCATTAAAACCAAGCTCTTTTCCAGAGGGTTGGCAAGTATCTGGGGTTTATCCTATATTTAGACCAGTAAGCATTACATCTGCAGATTGCAAATGGTCAAAACAGGAATTTAAAAGGGAATAATAAAACACCTGGAAGATCGTGATGTGAGAGACTTTAATGAGAAAAGGTTCAGCAAAGGAAAACCATGTCTCACTACATTGCTTAGAACACTGTGAATGTGCCCATAAAAAGGAATTAGAATGATCATCCTGGATCAGACCAAAATTCTCTCTAGCCAGGCATCCTGCCTCTCTCAGTGCCCTGTCACAGCCACACAGGGAAGAGAGAAGAGTAAAAACAGTTAGATAACCCTTTTCCCCTGGACTTGATTGACAGCAACAAAGGCCATGTCTGAATTTAAGGGGTTCATCTGCTGACATCCTGACATCATTCCTTTCCCAGAAACCAGTCTGAACTCACTGGTGCCCAGAGAGAGAATTTCCCCCACTCTCAAAATGGAATTGGGTGAGAAAAAAAAACAAAGTGTGCCTGAAAAGGATCAAAGAGAGTTTTAACAGGTTGGGTGTTCAGAGTAGCAATAACCAATTCCTGAGGTATGACTGTACCAGTAGTATTTTCATCTAGTGAGGCCACTGGGTTGTTGTCAGCTGCTCTTCCCTTCCCCAGCCAAACATTTCCTTGCAAGCCACACTCAGTGCTTCTGCTGCCCACAGCTCTGGCTGCTCTGCAGCCCATGGTGCTCTCACCCACTGTTCCATCAGCTCCCACCCCTCTGCTGACTCGTTCTGTTGTTTCAACCCTTGGAAAAGGAAGCACAGTGCTGAGAACCAGGCACAGTCTTTCAATTCTTAAGAGAGACATAAACAGCTTCTGGCATTTGCATGTCATGCAGAGGCTTTAAGTCAAGTCTCCTCTGTTCCCCCCTGCTTTTTTTTTTTTTTTTTTTTTTTAAGGTGTAACCTTCGTATTTTGTTGCTATATACTCTTCCTGGATGGACTCACTTGCACAGTCAGTTGACGTGGGCTTTTCCACATTTTCTCCTTGATATGAAGCAACTCCCTTTGTAACAGAAAAAAAAAATATGATTTTACTTCAATGTATAGTTGCAATATATGCGAAAGAAAAGTGTTTCTGGCTTTCTCACTAACCTTTCCAGTTTATCTCCCTTCAATTGCATTGGATGCCAAGGTGCACTTTCCCCCTGGGAATTCCTGGGAATGTTTCCTCACCTTTGGGTGTCAGCTCCCAGATGTACAAGACGAGCTGCCTGACATAATGTATGTTGACTTTTTAAAAGCATGTGACAAAGTCTGTCACAAGACACTGCTGTAAAGGCTAAGTAGTCACATATGGTGACAGGGCAAGTATCCCCATAGATCAAAACCCGACAAGGAAACAAAAAGGCAGAGGGCTAAGTGGTCAGTTTCCATCCCAGTAAAAGGCCAGCAGCTGTGTTTCTTAAAGTTAGCTATCAGGTCACATGCTAAATATCTTTATTAATGATCTCGGGAGAGAGAGGTGAAGGATTAGGTGGTAACATTTACAAATGACATGTAATTACTTAAGTAATTTAAGCCTGTAGCACACTGTTACAAACTTCTGGGTGATCTGGCAAGAAGGTTCATTCCTGATAAATGAGAAGTTAGTCTGTGGAGGAAACCACACAAAAATGTTATCCTCTGACTAAAGGGAAAAACCCTGAGCATTGCTGTTGGCAGTTCCACAGCAGAAGTCATTTGAGATGCAGTTATGGCAGAGAAAGTGAACAAGGTGCTAGAAGGCGTAAGAAATGGGGCATTAAAAATGAATTACTGAGCCCAGTCTTCATTGTGTGTTGACAGATGAGAGGATAAAGCAAAATATTATGGGGAAGTTTCCCCAGCTAACAAAGTCTGATCCATGATGACAATTTCCTGTTTTCTTTTGTCTTTATCCTGCTCATACATCATCTACTATCAGAGATGCACTGATCTTTATCAGGAATAATATACTTGGGGAAGGAAAAGGCTTCCAGAGGGTTTGAGATCTTGCTAAGGACAGTTCAGTATCAACCAAGCTACAATTGGCAAAAACCTCTTTCCTATCTGTTCTCCTTCCTGTGGTAGTTACCTAAAATTCACATCTAAATGACATAAATTAAAAATCTCAACTTTGTATTTTGACTGTTGAAATCATCAACATTTAAAACATGGATTTCAGAATTCATATGTTACTGAAAAGCTTCTTCAAGTTGGGGCTCTTATGAGACTTATAAATTATTCTTGCATAGAGAAGTCACCTGAGACTAACCTAAATGAAGTTAACATAGATTTTAAAAATTATTCTTGCAGAAGAACAGGGAGTGGTGGGAATAGATGAACAGATGGGAAAGGGAGAAGAGGAGACTGAAGAAAAGGCTAATTAGGTAATTGAGGCTAAGAGGTTATTAGAGCTGACCCAGTGGTCTACTGGTAGTGCCGTTCAGGGACTTGAATTTGGGATTGAGGTTGGTCCCTCATTCCCAGGCCAAACATGCTCCAAACATCATAAGGACTCAGTTTCACAGCCTGTATCACCCTGTGAGTATGTGTTTTCCAGTCAACAATAATCTGGAGGGATTGTATGTCAGATTATAGTGGAAAGAGAAAAGACTTACGGAGTAAAATGCTGAATTTGGTCATGAAGATGTTAAATTATTATGCTAATGGATTAATTGTTCAGTGAAATTCTTTGAAATTCATTTGAATTTTCTGCTGAAAAAAAAAATTGAAATAAATGTGTTTTGAAGAGGTTCTTAGTGAGAATGAAGCACTTCTTACCAAGCAACCTTTCCTAAAATTTGTCCACGTTATGATTCTCTCAAGCATGAGTTTTCTTTCCAGAGACAGTAGACAAAGCAAAGGCCTAAGAGGGCATTTATTTTAAGTCATTCCATTATCTTGTTCCTGGCCAATTTGTAGCTGGTGTGCTCCTGGTGGGCCCATCTTGTCCCCTTCTCTCTGTCTCCTGACCTACCTTCTTTTCCAATGCAGTGATACACATTCTTCTGGATTTTATTTGCTTATTTTCTCCCTGATGTCAGTATATTCAAACTGTCTTCTGAAGTTGTCAGGAGAGTTGTTCTTTTATGGCCAGAGACTCTGCTATAGGTCAAAGCCAGGACAGGAGTTGTGCTGATGGAACATTTCTTGTCCTCACCTTTTTCTGGAACAACATTATTTATGCTGACTTTATTCTTCTAATTTTTGCCACTTAGTTGCAGCATTTGTGGCTATTCTTTCTCAGTTTCTTCAAAATCCTTCCGTACCTTACTCAGTGATTCTTATCACAAATTCTCATGTGCCAGTTAAAATTTTAAGTTTTATTTTTAATCTGGTTTTTTTTTTCCTCCCAGTAGCTGCATTCCAGGACATAAATGCATCCTTCTCCTGCACTCATGATATCTTCAGTGGACCACAACGCAATGTTTTTATCTTACTAATATTTTTGTGGAAAGTTGGCTTTTCTCCTTTTTTTTTTTTTTTTTTTTTTTTTTTTTTTTTTTTTTTTTTTTTTTTTTTTTTTTTTTTTTTTTTTTTGTCATTTACAAAAACTGCATAGACATATTTCTATTGAAACAGTCCCTGGCTGGAATACCTGTGGTCAGTAGGCAAATCATATTTTGACAGAAGAAAAAATCAGCACCATTCATTATCCCTGCAGTTTAAAAGAGAGTTTCTGTAGAATAATTGCAGTATTGGAACTGCTGCTTCAGAGGAAAGTCACTGCAGTTTAAGATTTAGCAACTGGACAGAATAAACAGAAGATGGAGGGGGGAGTACAGCTTTGGCTCTGAGGGTAGGCAGGAGGGAGGAAGAAGGGGAATTGATTGCTTGTCCACTGGAAATCCCTCTTGTACCTGCTGCGGGCAGAAGATTTTGGAATTTGCTATCAGCTGACAGCTGCTCTCAGACATATTAAAGTGTTTTGTCAAAAGAGTGATAAATTTTGACCTTTGTGGACAAATTTCATGTTTAGGGGGGATAGAGAAGTGAGGAGTAATAGAAGGCATTGAATGAAACCTCCTCCCACAAAACCAAATTGAGGTTTGGAGAAGCTGAAACAACACTTCTCTCCATTTGAGGGATTCAGTGTTGCCTTGTCTCATATGAAGATGCTTAAAATTAGTCATTTAAGAATTTATTTCTTGCCAGTTTATACTTTATCAACCTTCCCTTTCATTCCCCCAATTCTGGCAAACTGAAGGATGGTGACTTCATTTCTGCCAGCAGAACCTGGGGACAGATGTTCAGCATTGCTTCATATCTCATAATCATGACCCTTCCCTACTTCTTCCTCCTGCTTCCCACACAGTACATCCTTCTCACCCTTTCCTCACCATTTCTTGTCCCTCTTAAGAGTAATGATTTCCTCTGATTCCCTCTGGTTTTAGGTAGAATAGGTTTATGTTTTTGCAAGACTGGCCTGTTGGACCATATTTGTGTAAGGTATTTTGCAAACAGAGCACCAAGGGCATTTCCCACTGCTGTGTTTTCCTTGTCAGAACACTGCACTGTGTTGAAGATACACTTTGGATAAAAACCTTTTTTAGTAGTTCCTCCTGAATGCATCCAAAAGATAAAATGTGGGAAATAATTCTCATAGCATTTACTTGCAAAAATCTGATTTGAGGTTTTGGCTTTCAAGTAGTAAAAAAGCAGTAATGTCTTTTCAGGATACTCTTAGCATCAGCTAATAAGACTGATTCATCTGATGTGCTGGTCTCATAAAAAAAAAAAATTGACTATCACTTATACAGGTACCCAGCACCATGGTTATTATAAACATTAAAAAAAAAAAAAAAAGCGCTTTATAAATTAATGGAATTTAATGGAATTTTAGAGAAAAAAAGGTTAAAACTGCAGTGTTTTCTCCTTGAAGCTGTAGAGAATGAAGAGACTTCACAAGCAATCTTTGTACAGTTCATTATTTGAATTCCCTAACAGTTTTGATAGAGGTTGCTTAATTGTTTCAATTAAGAAATGAAATCTGCACGCTTAATGTGTAGAGTTTCTGATCTTTATTAAATTGGATTACATAATATTTTGATTTTTATACTTAAGAAGAAGAAATCAGGTACTGTTAGAGGTGGAAAGCCTTGAGGTATGAAGTTATGAAAATATTTGGGGAACATTGTAATATACAGCAGAAAGAATAATAGCAGGAGTTATTTTGCAGTGTCTGAAACTGAGTTAGCTGTGCCACAACCCATTCAGTTGTTTGCAAAAAATATTTAACACCATCTGACATATTCACTGTCACTCCATGCTCTGTGAATCAAATATAAAATTATGTGCAAGAAAAAAAACCCTACAAACTTATTTTGTCACAAGTAAGCTAAGAATTTTGAAGATGGTCAGCTCCACTTGTCAACAAGAATAAGCAAGAAGAAAAATAATGGCTTAGACTAACAGAGAACGAAGTCAGGAAGGCCTTCAGTTGGAAAAGGCTGCCTACCAGAAGAGGAGTTTGCAGCACATGATTTACATCCTTAGGTTTTGGCAGAGTTTGTTGAATTTGTTGCAGTTAATAACTGGGGACATCCAGCTTTCAGACTAAAATTTAAGCTCTCAGAAAGAGTAGCCAAATCTGGTATTTAGGGCAAAGTCAGTAAATCCTGGAGGTTATTTTTCCAAGTTGAATCCAAATCAGGTTTTGGGTGAGTGGGCTTAGTTTGGTCTGAGATTGTGACTCAGGCCCACTGCTTTGAGTTCTGTAGGCAGGCTTGGAAATTTGTAAATTTGTTAGGTAGCATCCCTACCCATCAGTGCAAACTGATGGCAATTGAAAATGATCACCACAGTGTGTCACCACAGCTAACTCTGCTCCACAACTTGAGCATTTCTGTAAGTCAGATCCCGTAATTTTTCTTTTGGCCATAGATTTTTTACAGCACCTGCAGTTTTTTGTTTTTCCTCCAAAGATCATCATTTTACTTTGAAGTCTACTGACTGTGATATGTCCAACCTGATCCTGTGGAGGCGAGGAACTGAATAATTACTTTATGAGTGCCATATTAACAGCAGTCCAAGGACTATTTATGCTGCTCATTAAAGTCATTGGGAATTTGGCTGGGCCAGAGCTCCCTGCTTTGGTCATGCAATAGGGAGAGGAAAGCATTCCAAAAATTGTTATTTTGTAATTACTTGTGCTGTGGTGCCACAAGAGGATTTGGTTTGTACCCTTCTATATTTAAAACTTAGATGCCACAAAGCAGCACCACCAGTACCCCCAATGTTTGTCCTCCAAATCATTGATTAACTCCCAATTTTCAAATGGAAATAAGCAGAAAGTAGCAGGAAAAAGAAAAAAATAAAAGCAGGAGAGATAATACAGTTTGATTTTAAAGTAAAAATTCTTAGAGTTGAAGTTAAAATTATTTTCACATTAGAGGTATAGTTAGGGCAAAGTTTTTTAAGTTCTGAATTATACCCCTCACTGACTCTTGTACTACCAAGAAGTAAAATCTTGGGGCTTCTAAAGTCATCATGTTTTTGTTTCTGGATAAGGACTAGAATTTTAACTTTTTTTTTTTGTACACTGACAAATTTGGTCCTATTGCACACTACCAAAAAGAGCAAATGTCCTGACTCCAGGACAGCCAAACAGAGAGGAACAGGCAAGCACGTGCACACTGACACTCGGAGCAAAACCTGTCTGGGTTGGGAGTGCTGCCTTGTCAGACAGAAGAAGACACTCCAAGGCTCAAGCTTTTGGCACTACATTATTAGCATCAAAACAGAGAGAAAATCTCCATTTCTGTGCTTGCTTCTTCCCAGGACAGAAAGAGTTTTTTGTGTTTATCTTTAAGACTAGACATTCTGAATTTGTGTCAAGCTGATGCATAATATCAAGTTCATTTCTTTAAATACATCTAGAGAACAGAATTGAAATTGTAAAAGAAACTGGAAGTGAGTTGTTTGCACACTATTCTCTGTGGCTGGACTTGGAATGGGGCAGGTTCTCTTTTAAATAACCATTCAGGAGCTCAGAGATCCAGGCAGTTGTGTATCAATTATCAGGGTGCATTGCTGAGTGTGAGCTGCCTGGAAATGCAAAGGGGCAAATCAGAGCACTGAGGTTTCCACCATCATTTTGCCTTCCTGCCTCTAACTACAAATCAGCTTCATTGTGACTCACAGCGTAAGAAGTTGGTGCATTTCTGCAGATCCATGATAAGATATTTTTCTTTAGTAAGAAATGCAGTTAGACTCTGCATTCTGAATCTGTTCCTGCCAGGCCCTAGATGCATTAGTATTCCACTGGCAGCTGCCTGTAGGTAGGAATATTGTTTTTGTCCATAACCAGAGGGAACAATCAGACTAAGCTGTTCCCCAGCTATAAACCAGCCAAAGTAATTGGGTTTAATTTTAATTTTTGTAATAGCTTTAAATTAATAGGAGCAGCTGCTGCCACAGTGTGTGGGTGTCCTTTTCCAGAAGGCATAGAACAAAAAAGGGAAAGAGTAAACAATAGTGTGTCTAGGACACAAAGGTTAATTCAAGAACTGAGCAATGTCTTTTCGTTATCAAAAACTCTGTTGGTGATATCTAGCACTTTGTCTCTTTTCTTTCCTTTTCTTTCCCTTTTTTCTTTTCTTCTTTAATTCCCTGATAAGATCTCAATCTGATTAAGCTCCTGTGTGTAAAGATGTGTTGTTGGTATCTAAACGCTACCTCTCTTTCTCTATATGACTCACAAATAGATTAGCAGTGACAAAGTGCTAGGAGAGATAAAAATAGATTAGCAGTGACAGGAGTACTATTATAATTATTTTTGGAAGATATGGTTTGAATTAAGAGTTTGGGCACTTTTTGCCCTGAGAGGGTGAATTTAAACCTAGGGACTGAGGATGGTTTCTGCTGTTGTGTCAGGCACCAGATAGTGAAATGTCAATACCAGATGTCCTAGACATCAAGATTAGCCATAATAGCCAAATGCAGCCATAAAGTGATGTGTCAAAGTGGATCATAAAACAGATGCTTAGCTTTTATAATGAAGGGGAAAGGGAATGAAATATCAAAAGTGCCTTTAATACATTAACAAAGTTGTCTTCAACTTGCTTAAAAGTAGAAAGTTATTGAACCAAGGAGAACTATGTGTCGTTTAAACATTAACTATCAGCAGATGAATTTCAATTAGCATTAGCATTTCTAAAATCCTGAATTTCCTCCTATTGGTCTCATTTTACGTGAAATTTTTATAGCACAAAGTGAGGCTTGTCCTTTATTATTTTTCCCATGCTAATTTGGAAACAAATAAAGTTCAACAACTCAGCAACACACTGTT
Source organism: Cettia cetti (assembly GCA_013401135.1). Classification (NCBI taxonomy): domain Eukaryota; kingdom Metazoa; phylum Chordata; class Aves; order Passeriformes; family Sylviidae; genus Cettia; species Cettia cetti. The sequence goes on from VZUI01004764.1 coordinate 17,855, forward strand.
TAAACTTGCATTAGGGTTTGAGGACTGGGAGCTGGAATACATTTACCCACTGCCATATCATCTGCTTGATTTGAGATCAAATGAGGGATGTCCTATAGCACTCCAGAGTAAGGGAGAATGATAGAAATATGTTAAGATACTGAAGAAAACCATTAGGTAAGAGTGCTGCATGCAGATGGCTGGTGGCATTTTTTCCCTACTGATACTTCTTTAAAGAAAATTAAAGATTTGTTTTTCTGTCTTTTATATCTGCGTGTTAAATAGATATTCCAGAACTTAGTGATGAGCAAGTGTCCTATTTAACAAAAAAAAGAATCATCAAGTCATAGATTTCACTAGGTTGGAAAAGTCCTTTAATATCATTGAGTCCAACTTTAATCCTGGCACTGCCAATGCTGCCCCTGAAAGATGTCCCCAAGTGCCACCTCTACACATCCTTTAAATACCTCCAGGAATGGTGACTCCACCACGTGCCTGGACAGCCTTGTCTAACACTTGACAGCCCTTTCATTGAAGAAATGTTTCCTAATCTCCAATCTAAATTTGAGGTGTGGCCTCACAGTGCCCAGCACAGGGGGACAGTCACTGCCCTGGCCCTGCTGCCACCATTGCTGGTACCAGCCAGGTGCCCCTGGCCTTCCTGCCCACCTGGGCACAGCTGGCTCATGCTCAGTCATGATGGTGAAGCTATGGAGGCCCTGAATGTTCAAGAACAGGGCATTAAAAAGGGCAGGTAAATTCTTTTTCTGAGTGTAATTAACTGCATCACTGGTTCTTTATTTTACTTTCTCAAGAAGATCTCAATTCTCTTCTGTTTCACTTTGTAGATTCTGAGTCTTGCTCAGGTCAGACTCATTAACTGCTGCTAATTGGCAAACATGTACCTGTATATAATGAGAGGGTTTTGTCCTCTAATTCATATTAGCAATGAGAGGCCGAAATTGAGGCTCTGCAGCAGACCAGCTTCTCAGAATGATTGCACAGAGACACGTTACTGGTGCTATGTCTGTAAATCTTGTTATGTTTTTCCCTCACCATGATCCCAGTTTAGCTGAGATCTGCTTCAATCATTAGATGAGACCTGTTTATAAGGTTGTATAATTGAATCAGGTAGAGTCTGCAGGACCATAGCATTTTGTTGCCAAACATGACTGGTAAGTTACTTACATCAAATTAGGAGTGCATGGCATGATTGGAGATTATTCCTGTCTGAAAGGAGCTGGAAATTTCACCTAAGAAATGAACAAAGCATACAAACAAAAATAGTGAATATCTCTCATTCATAGAACAAGCTTTTCCCCACCTCTGAAATATTACTTACTTCTCTTGAAAAGTAAGAAAATAATTGGATGTGTGTGAGAGAATGCAGGCAGATATTTGTTATTCCTCAAAGAGATACCAACTTGATAACAATGACATAAATGTCTTTATTATAATTATTTACCATCATCTATATTCATTTCTATCTTGTCAGATAAACCAGAACTGTTGAGGAGGGCAGTCGTCCAATTTGGAATGGGAACAAATACTCTTTTCTCCTTTGTTTTCTATTTTAAGACCTGGTGATTTTCCATGCCTGAAGTTTTTTTTGTGCAATTTTTAGTTTGATTGTTTGGTTGATTTTTAACCTCAGGAATTTATTTATCTTTTGTCCCATTCATGGGCTAGATGTTGATATGTATCCTGTCTGTTAAGGATGTCTATCTCATCAATCAATCAATCAATCAATCAATCAATCAATCAATCAATCTATCTATCTATCTATCTGTCTGTCTGTCTGTCTGTCTATCTAACCTACCTATCTATTTATCTATGTGTATATATATATAAAAAAATGTACTGGATTTCAGTAATAGTTTTTTCAGTGTTGCCTTATACTGACATTCCTTCATTAGTTGTGCCTCCTCTCTGTGCTGGTGAACTGAACCTGTAAGAAAGGGAGTAGGTTTGGCTGGAGCCTGTGTTTGATTGTCAAATAGAATATTTGGACACCCTGTGCATCCTTTTCACTTTGTGGGGATGGGTTTCCCTGGTTGTATGATGCCCTCCCTGCTGTGGCACCAGGTCAGAGCTGCAGTCCCTGTGGCGACAGTGGCACTGGAGATGTCACAGCCCTGGTCTGCACAAATTCACCCAAACCCAGGCTCTGGGGTCTCCTCACCAGCTCTTGAGCTGTTCAAGCTGTTCCACTTCATTTACCTGGGAGGAAATCTGAATCTCACACGGCCCTTTTGGTTCAGATTTCTTATGCCTGTGTAGACACGCATCAATTAATACATATCCACACATGTTTTTCTTTTTCAGGCAAAGAATCCCCTCCAAAAACGTGTATTACTACCGCTGCCCAGACCACAGGAAGAACTATGTCATGTCCTTTGCTTTTTGCTTCGACAGAGAGGACGACACTTACCAGTTTGCCTACTGCTACCCCTACACCTACACTCGCCTGCAGCACTACCTGGACAACCTCCAGAGGAGGAACATGGAATACTTCTGCAGGGAACTGCTGGGGCTCAGCGTGGTGAGTACCAGGCAGGCTTCATTAGGGATGTCTACCCTTAAATACTTCCAAATACTTCATTCTTCATCTTTGCTAAGGTATCCACAAACACGTATTTGCTATCTTGCTGTCAATGACACAGAGGAAGTGTACCTGTATGGTGAAATATAGACAAATTCTGATTTAATTTCACATAAAACATTTCCTTTGCAATAGTCAAGGCAATGCTAGATTCCTATGTAGGATAAGTTCACCTCTAAAGGCATTAAAAGATGAAACTGAAACAGCTTTATTGAAAAAAATGTGATTTTTAGAGTACTCTGACCATTTGTCTTTCTGGAAGAGCTTTTCTGTTTAGAAAGAGATATGGGGGTTTTGACCCAGAAGATAAATATTCTTGATAAAATAATGCAAAACATACACAAACCAGCTATTTTATTTTATCTTAAAAATTCATGCTTTGGTGATTTGCAATTAGAAGGAGTTTAGTGGTCTCTGTATAGATCCTAATGGCCACATAAAATGAAGTGTCATAGTTCTTCTGGAGCAGGAAGGAGGGTTAATGGTGAGGCTGAACTTCTGCTCACTTTGCTATAATCTTCCTCTGAAATGCTGCCTGTCCAGGGGATTTGGCAAGCATGACTCAGCCACTCCCATGTCAACTCAGAAATCATCAGATTAAAAAAATAATAGCTCAAATCTCTCTCTCTCTCTTTTTTTTTTTTTTTTTTAAACTTCTGTTTTCTCAGGTTTTCTAACACACTTGTACCAAAGTCTTAATCTTTTCTCTGAGATTTGATTTGGTCTAAACTTGTAGTGTATGTTTCAGAATCAGAAAGCTGTGAAGGCTGCTGATCTCAGCAGCAGGGGCTTTGAAAAGAAACCCAGCATATGTTGTGAACATCAAAATGAAATCATATGTATACCCTGCACTGAAACAAATAAAAGACTTCCATCATTAAAGCAGGCCATTGAGATTCCTATGGTGGCATAAAACTTGGAGGAAAAAATTAATTTACTGACAAGAGTAAAAACAGAATTAACAAAAGAAGTAATTTTTTAAACCCTTTTTGTAGGTTAAGTACAGTTCTTGTTCTAAAGATGACTACTGCATATCCATGAACTGGCATTAATTATTAATCATTCCAATTAGGGGGACAAACAATTATAGGGGAAAGGGGTATTAAAAACAGAGAAGTAAAATCTGCAGAGGTTGGGCAGAAAGAGCACTATTATCTTAATGTGTGTAGGCTTTAATTATTAATCTTAGAGGACAGAACTGTCATTAATTCTATAATGAAACTGAATTTGTTTCCTTTCACTCTGAAACTGGTGTATAAACAGTCACATTTGCATATTCATCAAACCTCTGATCTGACTGATTAAAACACAGAGATAGAAGGATTTGTCTTTTATTTGCATTTTGACAGACAGAGCTATACTCTTAAATCTTGTTAACATTGTGTTACCAGTAGTTGCTAAATATTATTTTTCATATTTCAGCACACTAAACAAACAGATGCCACTCAAAATGTGGCAGGAAATGTGCTGTGTATAAGTCCTGCTTTTATATCTATATGTACACACACAGTATGTTTTGCAGAAACTGATATGGTAACATTTTGCAGCTCACCAAGCTGTATAAAAAAGCTTCTGAATCAGGCTCATGCTGTAATCTTTGTGAGCAACATTACAATCTCAGAGCATTTCTGGCTTTTCTCCACACACAACTGTCCTAGAACAGCTTGGTAATTTAATGTCTTTGCTGAGCTTGAATAGACAATTTCCATAAGTTTTCTGCGAGTTAAATATTTTAACATAGAGCTTTGTTGCTATCATACATCTTTAAATGGTGAAAAACAGGATCCTTCATTCTTCACTGCACAGTGCTTCATAAAAGCAGAACCTAGCTGTACTTTGGAGAATTGCGTGCCATATAGGATAGATTTAGAGCTAAGAGAGCCAGCTCTGTCCCTGCCCTGGCCCCTTATGTAAGATAAGAGGAATCAGATTGGCATAAAGAGGCCCTTAGAAGCTCTATTCCTGGCCAAGGACGATACCCCTGGTAGCACATGGTGAAAGGTGGTTTCAAGAAGCCATCTGAGGACAAACTCTCGAGTCCTCACGCTGGGCATGGGGCTGAGGAGGGATAACGTGGAAGGGGAAGGCTGCAGCACATCTGTCGAGCTGCCACGAAGCTGCTGGTCCCCTCGGGTTCATTCCAGGGAAATGGTACAGCCCCCTGCTGCAGTCTGTGATTGTCAGGATGGGGAAGTGTTGGAAAAAAATTCCCTTCTCCTGGATTATGCGGTTTTGAGCTGTGTCTCTTGGACATGGCAGAATATCACCACAGATCTTTGGAGTTGTTTTTTTTAATTTTTTTTTTCCTTTGTTGTGGAAAAGTAAAACTCAAGTCACAAGAAGCCATGCTTAGAAGATTACTCCTGGAGGCTTTCTGAGTGCACATTTTGCTGCATAAAATGTTTTCAAGGCAATCTAATTTCTAATCTAATTCCATATCTTCTCTAAAGAAAGTACTCTGCCTCCGTTAACTCCTGAAATGCTATCACTAATTCTATGAAAATTGAAAGTGAAATATTGGTATGGGACATGTAATTGTCATTAGGATGCAGAATGACAAAATGGTTCAGAGCCAAATGGCAAAGTTTCCCATTCCCATTTAAATGGATAACTTAGCTGTACTATTTCTGACCTTTTAATGTCTATATTCTTTACTTCAGAGAGCTATCCCACATTCTAGATGTGCCAAATGTTCTTGAAAATAGTCTTTCCTGCAAGTGAGCTGAAATGGTCACCCAGGCACCATTTAAACTGCTATTTTCATTCTGCTGTTATTGGCCTTGGGTAACTTCAGATTTTCTTTGGTTTTCCCCAACAGATCAGAAGTTCAAAATCTGTGAGCACTTTTTAAAATTATGGAATTACTTTTTTTGCATATTATTGATGTGTCTCTCCTCTCAGCTAATCCTATGCAATATTTCAAAGCACAATATAATTAAAAATAACTTTTATATTTCTGTGAAAATATAAGCACAGGCACATTTTACATTTTCAGTACCTATTTTAGGATACTTATTCAGTCTCAGGTGCAATAGCTATGTGTGTATCATTCTAACCAGTTTTTCAGAGTTGGCAAATTTTGGAGTTTGTTGTCATTTGAAGTTGGTAGCTCAAATTGCCTGTGTGTGCTTGAAGTGTGTGGACAATTGACGAGACCTGGGCCTCCACCAGTATTCCACAGACACACGTAATAACTTAAAGGAGTTTTGGAGAGCCTGGCTCAGCTCCTGCAGCCCACTTTACAAATTGACACTAGCTGGGCGTTATTTTCATTACTCACTCCAAAGAGAACCAGGATTAATCAGAGCCTGATACTTCCTTCCACTCCATTAAGCAATGGTGCTTCCAAATTACACTTGAGGAGAATTGTGACTGCACATACAAACCACGAGCCTCAAAGGGACTTGCACAGTACACAGGGACTGGAATATGGAATTCTGTTAAATTAAATATTAAACACACATATTTTAAAACAAGAAGGCAATATGTCTAATGTAGGGCTCTGTAAATGAGCTGATCTCTTAAGTCAGACATGGAGCACTGAAAGATGCAGGCTGGAACACAGAGTGCTTCCTTCTGACTCCACACCACTTTGGGGTGTGCTTTTAATTTACATGAGTTACTCCTGGTTCATGCTGGTAGCAGAGAGAGCAGAATGGTGCCCTAAGACAGTGAAACTGCACACCAGATGTCACATTGCCGGTTCGTTGATCAAATTTCCTTTATTTACTGACTAAATGACTTCATACCCTGGTAAAAATACTCAATCGGTTCTACCATTTTCTACTGGTCCATTTTTAACTGCTCAGTTATGAACGTTTTAAAGCATGAAGCAAAGAAAATAGGCAGTTTTTCTAAGGTTAAATTTCCCATTTCAGCATTCAACTCTAGGTTATGTAATAACAGCTCTGAAAAAGAAAAGTAGACTCTTGGTCTTTGAAAAAAAATAGAAGTTACAGGCTTCTGTGTAATGTAACGTACCTTTGAAATCCTGTTGGTGTCAGATACTGTATTTTCCAAAGGATTTGACTGTAACTAGGTTGAAATGTCATGTAAATGTAATTTGTGGCAATTTACTTGGCCTGAAAAAGGCCACAGAAATAGTGCTTAGGAAAAGTAAATCCCCTTTCTCATTTCTCAGTAGTGTAGAAGTTCAGCTATTTATATGTTCAGGACATTCTCTTTAGTCACTGGTGTAATTTTACTCCTATAGTACTGCTGTTCCCAAAACATTCATAATGTGGATGTCATCCCAACACTGTATGTGAGATTTTAAATGTTCCTACAGCTATTTTCTTAGCTGGATTGGATATCAGCAGAAGTAGAGTTGGACCTAAAAATAACACCACCAGCAGTTCTTTCCAAAATAAAATATGATTTATAGCATATAATAGCACAGTGTGCTACCAGGGAAATTATATGAATAACATGAAAAAATTACAGGGGACTATTCTATACCATCAGTTTTAAGGAAAATTTCTTTGTCACAATTAAAAGGGAGTTCTGGGAGATAACCTGGCCTGTGGGAATCGCAGAGCAGGAGGGATAGGTGAAATGATGCTACTGTTGAATGTTGCCATCTGTCTGTAGGGTATATACAAGGGTGCATGATAAAACCAAGAAATACTTTGGTTTAAGTTGGCAGCAATATACAGTTTCTTAAAAAACCAAACTCAATAAAATCATCATTTGCTGATAATATCATACAAGGTTACTAAATAATCTCTTTCTTAAATTACAGAAAGAACGCTGCTGGATAAAGTAGAATAATTTCTAGAAGGATTTGCATTAACTGCTCTTTTCTAACTATGAATAAAAAATCTTAAATTGTGAAGAAGGATTCAAATCTTAAGTCCATTTTGCAGCTCACATTTTATAACTACCATTCTCCATAAAAAAAAAAAAAAAAACCAAAACAAACTCTTGGAAAAAGCACTTTACCAAAAAAGAAGCTTTGAGCACAAAAAGTCCATTGAGGTAAGAAATCATCTGAAGAAAAAAAAAGTTATGATTTTTTTTTTTTTTTTTTTTTAAAGAAAAAAACTTCCTGAAAGAAATGACAGTAAATGAATTACGTGTGGAAAAGTTAGTCTATGCAAACTGTTTTCATGCACAGGTCCCAAGCTTCACTCTTTCATCTTGTAGCCACCCAGGGAAACCTTTCGAAAGTCAGTGACCTTTCTCAAGTTTTCACTGGACTTTTAGTAGCTGTTCAGGTTGGCCTTTTGCTTCATGGTTCTTCCCATTTCCAAGTCAGACTCTTCATCTCACCTTTACTCCACACTTGTCCTTCATCTGGCTTGCCCTTTCTTTGCCTCAAATCGAACCTTCCCTTTTCTTTCCATTTAGTTTATAGTCTCCTAATCTAGCTAGAAGAAAGAAGCTGTGGTATTTGTTTTCTGCTCTTATGTTACTTATCCTGCTTTGTTCTTTTGTATTCATTCCCCCTATCTGAGTCGTGAAGGGCAAATCCAAAATAGCTGTGAGTTGTTTTAAATACCAGGACTGCACAAGGAAGTCATGTTCTCCTCTATGCACTCGATATCCCCATCTCGGTGCCATTTCACGTAACTTCATATCCTGGTCTAGGACTTGTCTTCCTTGTCCTTCTGTCTTTTGTGTTCCCTATTTGCTCCATCCCTTAATAAGTACTCCTGCATTTCCAGAAATGCTGGAATAATATGTTGCTTGTCCAGGCTTCAACTTGGAAAGGGAACAGTGATGATCTAGTCAGTGAAACAGCTGAATTCACACCCAGGTGCAGGAAGGCATTTCAGGGTCTGACTCCTTTTCTCATGGCAATGGCAAATTTCAGGTAAAAGGCAGGTTTTAGTCATTCCTGTCCTCAGCACTTTCTCTTACTTGGTTGAGTGCCACAAAGCTCCATGGGATAACTTTAATCCCAGTGGGAAACCTACTGTTTTTGTCCACACAGAGAGTTCAACCTCAGATCTACTGCACCCTAAGCTTCTGGGGACATGAAGAACATATTTTTATTCTCCAGGTTCAGTGCTGACTAGAATCCCTGTTTTTTTAGTTGGTGCTTGGGAAATAGCATAGCACAACCAATTAATACGATCTCATAAAACCCCCTAAAGTCTGAGGTCCTGTGTGCACACCATGGTAAAGTTTTTCATGGTTTTAAAATTTATTTAGTTGACGCGCAGGCCATGAGTGTATTTTGAGGTTATGTAGGGCTCTTAGAATCCTGAGAAAACCCTAGAATGCCTTCAGTCTTCTCGCACTTCCATTTCCAGAAATTTGTTTTCCCTGCTTTGTAGCACAGCATTAAGCAATAATTACCATGTTGATAGTGATGCTGAATGTACTCCCACGGAGGGGAAATCGTGCTATGTGGAGCTGTTAACTACATTTGCCCCGTAGCACTTCACTGCATTGACTCTGCTGGGATTTTGGCTATGTTTGAGTTGGTTTCTGTTTAGATCTCCTGAGTGGTGGCTGTGTAATGCATCTGTGGGGCTGGAGTGGTATTTTAATCTTTATTCTTTGACTGTAGACCCAGAAGATGGTTAGCCTGGCTCACATTACCTGTAGGGCTGAAACCTTGGGATTGAAGGCTTATTTAACAATTTCAAAGTCTGCTCAGTCCAAAGGATTTGGATTTATGCCTTTTAATTTAACCAAAGAAAGAACTATTTATTGATTTTACTTTATACCAGCTCTAGAATGTAAGTATAATATATTAAAATCTCTAAATACCTCAGGCAAAATCTTGTTCACATAATTTATGTAAATTGAGCATTGTGGCTCCAATCCAGCAAAACACTTAAGAGTAGATTTAAACTTAAGCATGTTAAATAGACATGTTGAAGTCACTGGCACAGTTCATGACATCAAGTTTAATGTGTGTAAAGATGTCCTTGAGCTCCAAGGTCAAAACAATCAGCACTTAGGCCTGGTGCCCTAATGTTTTGTTGTGAGCTTGTATTACCACTATAACAACATGACTATAGGCGAATAATAATAATAAACTCCCTCTTTTTTGCACTTTTCTATAAATATGCTGAATGTCTGTGTGTAAAGTGAATCCCACCATTGCTCAGCTATCTTTTTTGTTTTTTAGCAGTGTTTGAGTAAGGTGTGCATTTGAGGCCTTCTGCATAAGAGATTTGTGCTAATCCTGGAGTTCTTTGTCTTTGCCATTCACATGTTCAGCAAGACTTTATCTCTTTTGTCCTTAAGCCTTGAAAGCTAAAAGCTGGCTCTAAGAAGACTTCTGCCTGTATGTCAGAAGGGATTTGGAGAGCTATCATATAGAAATGAGAAAATAAAGACATAAGAACATATTTGGATGCAGATTATAAGATAGTAGAGACCAAGGCAGTGTAGCTCAGGTGGCCCCAGCTGGCTGAGTGCATCCTTACTGTTGACCCAAGCATTTGAAGATACGTACTTGAAGAGAGGAAGTAAGGCTCATGAAAATATAATACATGTAAGGAAGCACAGCTGAGAGATATTATGTGTAGCCTGTGATCTGCTCTTGATTTCAGCACGATTTTACTGATCTCTACTTTTCTGCGCTGTTAGCAAAGTATTTTTGAATCAAAGAATAGTGCAATGATGAAGCACATCAAACTTACATGTAAGGGAGGCTAGTGCCCTCCTTATTTTAAGACATCATGTCTCATTTAAACATATTTTATTTTATTTTAGAAGATTATGATATTCATGGAAAAGGCAAAAAAAGAATGTTTTTGTAGAAAAGGCCTGCTGCTGTTGAAGTGCTGCTATTATCCACAAATACTGAAAGCAATATTTATCTTTGTTTTGAAGACAAAATGACATACAAATAACATGAGGAGACAGGAGCTTTTTAATGTAATCAGTAGGTACTTAATTGAAAACCAGTTTTTTTCACTTCTTAGGAAATATAAGATACAGCTTAAAGCCTTTTTATTACTCTTTAAAGGAGATCTTACGTGGCAACCAGTCATATTGGTACATGAAAAGAACTGCAGTCTCTGATAAAGATCCTCCTTTTCATGTTTTCAAACAGCAGCTGAGCACCATACTGTGGCAGCAGAGAACAATCTGAGAAAATGAACACGGATTGAAAAGGCCCCAGTTACATGACATTTCCAGTGGAAAGAAAAAAAGACAGCCTTAGGCCCACAGTCAAATATTTTCACTCAGAATTTCCTAGAATTGTGGACATACCTTTCTACAGAAAGTGTGTTTTTCTGAACCACCTTTTCTGATGTTCTAATAAATGTGTAACATGGAAGATGACAAAGGAGAGATACCATTCATTTCAGGAGTTTTCATGAGCATGCATGAAAGAAAAACCTGTTTAAGAAACATTTTTCCTCCCATTTATTTTTAATTTCTCATTAATTGCATCCAATTTTGCACTTAGTCCTAATTAGTTAAAATTTAATATGACTATTATTTTCTCAAAATCTGACAACTTCAGGATTTTATAGTACATACTTCTTTTTTCTCCATTTAGATTTTCTGCATTATAGTGGTTGATAATAATGCATTAATATCCATAATTCCATTTTTAATCAGCTTCTTAATTCATTAGTAACAGCTGCATATTGTTAAAAGTTGTTTGTTTTTCCTTCCCCCCTCCGTTTTTAAAAAAATCTATGTTGCTTAGAATTAAAATATTAACTAGTCTTTCCATATTTATGAATGCTACACTGTTCTCAGCATGGAATAAGAGAAAGTCTCGTGCCTGTCTTTAAAGAACTCCCCCCCTTTTTTTTTTTTAACTTCTGCTCTGACAGCCTCCAAAATATTGCATAAATATCAATGAGTTAAGGTTCATAACATTCCTCTGACTGTGGCATCGTTATATGGGAAATGAGGCTATTGCAGAAACCTGGACGGCTTGGGAGCAGCCTTGGGAAAGTTTAGGGTGCTCATTTTCAGAGGTCAGCCACAGCAAGCGCTGAATTCAGATGGAGTTCAGAGCAGGATCGGTTTTCCAAATCCTTGTCAGGACCCTGGACAGCGCATCCGATCGGGCTTCCCGAGGCACTCGCGGCACGCTTTCACATTCCCTTCCAGAGAACAGAGAACACAAACTTCCCCTCTCAGACCTCCTGATACACAAAAGTGAGCCCCAGATTCTGAAACTTACACCCCAAAAATAAGTTTAGTGTTTTGGAAGCCAGGCCCTGTCTTTAGCTGCTGAGCTCCTCGAATCATGGCTGTGGTTTTCAGAAAAGAGCTAGAAATGGAGTCTGCTATTTTGCAGTTTATGTGATTCAAAACCTCAAGTCTGTTTTTGTTATTTGCCTTCTGAGAATGAAAAATAGCCTGTAATGTGTTATGTCTGATGGGAAATTTATAGGAATGTCAGAGATGACTGATTAAAGGCACTTTACAGATTAACAGATGACGACTAAAACAGAGGTTGATGGTACTGTGGTGAAAAAAGAGGAGATATTTTGGCAATACAGTGAGATCCATCAAGACTTGTCTGAGACCTAGACATAGATATTAATCCAAGCAATGAATATTTCACAATCTGAAAGGTATTGTGTAGAACAAGAATAGTGTTGCTGCACACAACAGGGTACTCAGCAGCATTGCATCTTCTTTGTCTCCCATGAGTGGGTATAAGATACTCTCCTTGTATTTGTTTTCCTCTCTAAAGGTTTAGGAAATGGTCCAAATCTTTGGCATGGTCTAGGCAATCAAGTTATCACCATAAATTACTTTGCTGTCTTCTGTGTGGGGGCCATCTATCTCTTGTGGGAATTAATGATATAGAGGTTCCTAGAGACTTTATAAAAGGTTTTGGGGTGGGTTGTTCCTTGTTTTGATTTTTCCTTTAAATTGTAGTGGTCTCTTTAGGGAGAGTCCAGACAATTTATATCCTTGCTCTCAAGAGAACAAACTGCTCAGAATGTGAACTCAGGAAAACAGAAGATGTGTTCCAAATGTGTACTTTTCTGCTGTTGTAATCATCCTTACAAGTTACTTTGGCAGCACCAGATTTGCCTTCAGTTTCAGCTGATTTTGAAATCCTTCAGAGATTTAGGAATAAAACTGCACATATCCTCTAGATTTCTTTCATAGAAATAGATAAGGTTTTGTAACAGCAAATAACACTGCAGAGCTGTCCTCCTATAAGTGAGACTTGGATGCACTCAGACCAAATAAGATTGTAGACTCGTAGTACATCAACTCATAGGAAAACAGAGCAAAAGGTATTATATTCCCCATGGTCAAACAGAATTCTTGTCCATCTTGGCTGAAACTCCCATTAGCCATGGCAACCAAGGAGGGAAACACACAGCAACAGATAACATCTAATTTAATGCTGACAAAGAGGTGGGATGCATTGATCTGTTCGGAAGAAAACTTCATTCTTTTTCATTCCTATAATTCAGATTTTCTCATTACTGGACACAGATGGCAAAATATAATTTTATTAACTATGACCATTTGTTTTGTGGTTCATCAATTAAATTGCAGAGATTACAGAGACTGGTTCATGCCAGCCATTAACAGAAACAAGTTAGTAGCTAGAGCTATACTGCAAATGGCTATAGATGTTGCATACAGTGCTTCAAGATCATTTGTTGCTATGACAATAATGGAGCAGAATGACTGTGGTCTCTGAAATCTCAGATTTTTCATCTTCCCAGAGAAACACAAGCAAATGCAAACTCTTCTTTTAGAAATCTGGACTTCCTTTAGAACTACAATGAATTTATGTATGTTACAATACAATGAATTTATGTATGTCTGTCTCTCTGCTCATTAGAAAGTTAAATCAGAAAAAAATGGGAAAATCAATGTATTGCAAAGCTCCTGGACAACAACCACTTTCCTTTCTATGTACTGCAAAGTCAGTATGAACCATCAGGTAGTACCAAGAAAAGTAAACTGATGGTTCCTGTAGCAGCCATCTCCAGAATCTGCTGTACCAGCCAAGCAAATTTTTGGTTGAAGTGAATGAGAACTGCATGCCAAAACATTTCCTGTTCTCATCTATCTTTCCTTATTTGATAAGTACTGCACCTGTGTTCATTTTTTAACAAATTGGATTCTTGAAATTATTTCCACCCCAGTTTCATGTGTTTACATGTAATGGCACAAATTTCCTGACATGCTCAATCTGAAAACTTGGAAAGAAAGAAGTTCTCTTCTGCAGCTGGGGACCCCAGAGTAATTGCTCCATAATCTCTTTTTTTGAATAACCTAGGGGAGTGACCCTTTTTTATGTCTATGTATTTTTTGAAATGCAGGCAAGCTCTCTTTTCTTCGTACAGTCACAAATTATTAACTTTACATGCAACAGTGCTGAATCACAACAAGAGGTATAGAAAAACTTTGGAATGATGATGATTAACATCCCAAAAATACTAATTCACAAAAGATTCCTTCTTTGATTAGCTTCAGAAGTTTCTCCATGTGCTAGAAGGTAGGATAGGCTGTACTCTGGCAGCAGCACACACTGTATGATTTATTGGAAAATGTCAACAGGAGATGTGTCTTTAACACGACAAGGAACCCACGTGTACAGACAGTTCAGAACACTGGCCCTTTCTGGGAATTGTATTGCACAGAAATTTGCTAGAAATCACAAAGCTTCTTCAACATATTCTTCCTTTGATTCCGAAAACCCCATAAAGATGATAAGGCAAGGATCACAGCTGAGTGCATAACAGTAATGTGTCGTGATAGTGAACCTCTGGAGCTGATCACACGTCTTCAGATCTCCCTGGCTGCACTTAGCACTGCTGGCAGATGTATTTCAGCAATGATCATGGATAGAATTCCTTACAGCAGCTTCATACCACATTCTGTGTGCTGGGAATACCCATCTGCACCCTGGCTGCAGCCAACATGAGCACAAAATTTTACAGTTTTTGTTCCAGGGACAGTCCACGTTTAATCTCTCTGGGTGACACCGTCACCCTATCAGAGCTGTGTAAACTGCAATCTATCTGAATGGCATTAATTCCTATAAGGGAACATATGTGATAATTCTCACATTTCCTGTCTTCCCATCCATATAATTTGAAATATTTAATGTTTTAATGTTGATAATTTTGGACAGCCTCTCCTTTCCTTTTTTTTTTTTTTTCTTTTTCACTTTTAATTGGCAGAACATCTGAAAGTGCCACAGTCAAGCTGAGTATTTCATAATGCTGCATTCAGTTTCTATAGAATTGGTTAAAGGCCTTTTTCTTTTTACTATTATCAAGATTACTTCCATTGTTCCTCTCATTTTTCATGACACCTGCACTGGAGCATTGGTCACAACCTCCTTACCCTCCCCCTGTCCAAGCTGTCTCGGGGGACAATGTCAGTGACAGAGGCAGCAAGACAAGGTCTGATATCTCACTTCTCCTGAGCTGAGCCTCATTACAATACGGGTTCTAGATTACATCTAGATGGGTTTTTTGTTGTTTCAGAATTAACAAAGTTATTATCTCTGTCTTTTCCTAAGCTTCCTGCTAGTTTTGAGGATGTAACTAATTTCTAAGATTCCAGGAAATCTTTAGAGATCTACTTTCACTCAACTAAATTATTCAGGAATTTTCTTCATTCATTGGCTGTTTAGGTGGTTTTAGCAAAGGTCTCCACTCTCAACAAAATCAAAGAAGCCACAAAAGAAACACAGACATGAAGTTATCAGTAGTACCTTGTAGATACATTCTGCCTGTTGGGTAAATCAGTGAGGGAACTTTTGGAGTGTTTAACATCCTTTATGTGGTGAGGATTGTCTCGTGTTTTGGATTTCTTTGCATAGAACAGTTCTGACATAGTTCTTCAGTAGAGCAAGGATTAATTTGTTTAATTTACTGTTTGGGAGTTTCTCACAGTGGCATGCACAGAGAGGCAACCATGCATAAGAAATATTCAAGTTACGTACAAAGAAACGTCTTTTTCCTGTAAAATCACTTTACACCTTCCTGCATCATGCATTATATAATTTAAGATGGAAGAGAAGACAGGAGCTCCAGAGCCATGGCCAGCACTGAAAGCAGGAAAAACCAAGACAATCCTTTGAGAAAAACAGATAAGGTCATGTGGTTACCAGGAGATGCACATGGCTGTTTTCAGTGGCTGTTTGTCTTTCCGTGTCACAGCTGAGCCCGTGGTGACACACAGCCTTTGTGCTTGCTTAACATTCCAAAGACACTTATGACAAATAGGGTCATGCAATGATGATGCCTTACCAGATTTGGGAATATGTATTGCTGCCATTACTTCAGAGGTCAGTTTTCGCATTTTTCAAACTAGGGTGCAGTCATCTTCAACCACACTGTAAATTTTGGGAAAATGCTTGTGATGAAATTTGGGAAATATCTGTGAAAAATATGCAGAACCATTTGCTGTTTTGTTTGTTTTTTTTTGTTCCATATATTGGTAGTGATTGAGGTAAGGTTGTTTCTTTTCTTTATGTATTACAAATTAATATGAAATGCAAGAACCTTAGAACAACTGTGCAAATCAAAGAACTTGGATGTGTCCATATTTGTGTTAAACAGGATAGAAATGCACAATACTTTCCTTGATTCTGAGAATAGATGTTAATGTGGGTCATGGCAATAGTTTCAAAAGGCAATTTTTAATATTTTATTGTCCATAATCCTCTGCAAGTGAGCCAAGAAATGCACTCAGGAGTGTCTTCATTCTGCTTGAAGTCATCCTCAAGTTCCTACTACACTCAGTGAGCTTTCACAAGAAAGGTGGTGCCTCAGAAATTGTAAAATTTATATATAGTGTTGCATTTTCAGAATAGATATCCATCCCCTACTAATCTGCAGTTTATTAATTTAAGACATCTATTTTAATAAATTGCCAGATAGGATTATTTCCCTCATCTGTTTTGGAGACCTGTGAGCATTTCTTGGAAAAAAAAAAAAAAAAAAAAAAAAAAGAAAAAAGAAGTGGTAAAGAGCAGCTGTTGGAATTCAGGGATGCTAGAAAGGGGAAATACCTTATAGTCAGATAATCCAAATATCTCAAAAGAACTTGCTTAAATCTATCTGCCATTGTTAAAAATCTCTGTTCCTTGCAAGTGCCTACATGTTCAGGAGAGAGAAGTGTGTGCATTTGGTTTTGTCCATCAGAGAGCTCAGAGACAGAATAATGTTCAATCATGATGTTAATCCCAGCACAACAGTTTCTTCCAAAGTGACTCTATAGAGGATTTATTCTCCCATCTATGCAGGTGAACAAAGAATTCTTTTAATGGGTGTTGCATATACTGTTGTAGAAGAATAGACCCCTTTGTATTAAAATTACATGCCTGGGATTTTAACATAAAAACTGAAAAATCCCACTGTGTAAAACTGACTTAAACTCAATTTCCCTCTCCTCCTTTTACAATGTCAAGATGCCTGAGTGCTCAAGTGACTGAATAAGTACTAAATATTTAATGCATGGAGGTTACATTAACTGAGTCTTTGATCTGAAACTTCTTAAAAACATCTTAAAAGCCCTTCAAAAACCGGTTAGTATTTCATTACAGTCACTTAAAATAGATTTATTTTATCAAAACATCCTGTCAGAAACCCCAAAGCTGTGATTAATAACCTGCAGCATTTTGACTAAAGCATCTCCTAATACTGGTTTCATAGTGTATCAACAGATTGCCTGTTGTGGGTAAGAAATCACCAGCCCGATTGCCTCTGTCAGGCACTTGCAGGTGTTCAGAGTGTGTCTGCTGAGAGTTTGAGCAGGTATGCACAATGGAATCCACGCTGGGATTCTCTGTGCTTGCTGCTACTCAAACAGAATGTCTCTCACGTAATTCTGAGATTAAATTAACTTTTTTTTCCCTTTGTGGAATAAATTTATTAGGGCAGTTTCGTACAGATGTTTTTGTATAGTAACACTTACAAGCATTTGGGCAACATGAGAAATGGGATAGATCAATAATTTATATCATCCTGAGAAGCTCCTGCATGTTTTTAATCTGTGCAGCATAATTTGAAAGCATCTCTGGCTGTGTCAAGGCTCTGCCCTTTACATTGTTTTTATTGTTCAGGGGTAGCAGACTGCAGTGTGAGACTGTGAGTATCTGCTGGGTCTGTAGAAGATGGAAGCATGCACAGCAGCAGGTTTCTATATAATTAATTTCTACTGCATCCAGCAGATGTTCTGTGCAAGAGAACCACAATCCCACCCAAATCTATCCTTACCCTTTGTTGTAGATTTCCTTCTCACTGGTTTCGTGCACCTCCAGATCCCACTCTGAAATTCCCGCTGTTGTTTTCATAACACAAGATGTTGTGTCCTAACACAACATGAACACGAGACTTGGGATCTTAAATGATTAATCACAGACCACCTGGTCACTCTGGTGCTGAATTTTGAAATGTGCTTCTGGTTCAGAAGGTTTTAGCTTGTGCCCATCATTTCTACTTCTCAACTTATACCTGCTTAACCAGTGGAAAGAAACTGAAACAATCAGTTTGGTAATTATTCTGTTTCCTTCTCCTCAGTAATCAGTAGATTAAAGCAAAACATTAAGTGTATTCTAGGATAATAAAGAAAATTAAACACTAGGTTCTGAGCTCAGTGTGTGTGCACATGGAGTCACTTGCCATTATTTTCTCAAAACAAGCATTAAGGATTTCTTCTCGAGTCTCCCACAACATTAGCAAAAGGCACATGGCTGAACCCTCATGAACCACTTTGAAAACACATCCCTTGTTTCTTCAGGGAAATGTGCTTTTGTCTGTGTATACCTTGTGTAAAAGATGTTTTGCATATAAAAACCACGTGGAGATTGAATCCTGTTACATAAAGCAGAGCTGGCTTTCTGTGGAGCTCTTTGTAGTACCAACATTAAAAGGCTTGTTATAAATAAGAGTGGAATATAATTATAAATGCCCTTCTGAGGAAAAAAAAATCCTTGATTACCTTTGAATTCTTTTGCCCTTTAAAAAGGTTATATTTAACTGGTTCAGTTTCTTACTTGATGTTTCAGTTTCCCAAGGGAAATCAACCTCCAGTACGAACTGTTTCAATTGGGTTACATGACTTTACTTTGTGTCTTGCATTTGTTAATAGACAGGTTATATAACACTGCAGGCTAAATATACATTGCTCTGTTTTCAGCTACCTCTGGTACTGCTGTGTTCAGAGTGATGACCAGAGAAGTGGGAAGTGGCTTTCAAAAGTTCTGCTGGAATTAACCCCTCCTGCTAATAGCACAAACAGCTTGGAAGTAGAGACTTCATGAGCAGTGTGAGGCTATAAATATTAAACTATAAAATTATACTAAATATTCTGATGTGCTCCCTATCATCCTTGAGAGTTTTTTATGACCAAAAGGAAGCGGGTCAAATTCTGCCTTTATTCCCAATGGCATATAATCTGTTCCACTATTGACTGGAAAGAATTTCCTTGAGTAACTGATGTTGTAGCTGAGAAAGTAATTGGAGTGCACATGTGCTGCTCCACTGACAAGCAGGAGGCTCAATTCTAGGGGGATCTTTCCCATTTCTAGGTAGTTTGGTGTTGAACAGCTTTAGATTCATTATTCTTGTATTTCCATCAAGTAATGCTTTCCTGGTAGAGGAGGAGATGAAAGGACCTTTTAAAAAAATATCAATAACAAGAAAAGAAAGGAAAGAAAAAGGGGTTTCATCCTGGCTTTTTTTTCTTCAGTCACTGATCAATAGCAGCATGAGAGAGTCGTATTTAGAGAAGAAAGGCAAGCAAGCAAGAATCTTAACTAACTAGCAGGAAGTTGATTGTAGCATGCTGGTGTTCAGGCAACTGATAAGAGAGGAGGAAACATTTATGCTGAGAATCAGCAAAAACAGGAACATGTTTTACCACATGCCTATTTCATTTCACAAGTCCAACATGCTGCACATAAGCTTTGGAGATAAATTTAGAGTAGTTTTGTTAATTGCATGGCATTAAATCTGGAATGAGATGAACAATGGGCTATGGCAAATGATACTTTGATTCACATTTCAACTGTGTTTGTATTTTTGATTTATGGGAAAAGTAAGGATCAATTTCTGGACAGATTGGCACCAACCCCTGTGTCCCTTGTGGTGCAGGATGGCACACTGGGGGTACCCCCAGCCCTTGTCCTGGCAGCCAATTCCTTGCAATAGGGAGGGTGTATATTGTGTCATCATTCTTACCTACAGAAATTCAGAGAGCTCAGTTCAAGCTTGCTGTGTTTCATTGTTGTGCTGTCTATATCTGACTGAAAAAGAAGCTGGGCTAAGACAATGCTTGGATTTTAGAGCTGGAAAAAAAACTTTATGGCTTTTTTTTTCTGTGTTGAATTGATTCCCCCCCCCCCCCCCTCTTTTTGTTGGTATTTATTAAAAATGCATATTCTACCCGGAATGATTCCTAGAGTTTTTTGGAGCACTGCTGAGTAAGCCAAACTAAATATATATTTCTTTAGAGGCATCAGTGCTCCTGGCAGACCCCATTATTTTTGCAGTCACTCAGTGATTGAATTTTTTAAATAAAGCTTTTGTATTCCTTTTATTTTTAGTTAAAAAAAAAATCAAAACAATTACTTTGAATTTCATTATGTAATAAAAGAACAAAAATTAAAAAAAAATCTGTACAGAACACTTTTTTTCTGTCCTCCCCTCTCCAAGTTTATTCCTTTTATTCACTGTGAGCACGTCTTGCCTTGCCTTAAGTTTATTTAAAGTTGTTTAAGAGGCAGAAATAAATCCCCCTCTACCTTCTCCATTCTGGTTTCCTCTGTGCTTGAATTTATTCTATGTTCAGTGAAGGCAGACTTCTAAGGGAGTTGGGAATTTTGAATTATATTTGCAGTTCTGGAGTGGTTGTATGTATTTTTAGCAAAATGCTGGCATGCTTTGTAGGATTTTTCTTTTCCTGTGGTTCTGTTAATATTTGCACAGGAAGTTTGAATTAGAATGATGAAATATTCACTCTGATGCATAATGATTTGGTCCCCTTCACTGCCACATTCTTCACAGCTGGGTTTTTTTGCTCACGCTATTTTGCATATGAACATTTATCATGCAATAAATTGATTTTCCTGTCTACTATTCTCATCTCCTTAAACCTGCACATTCCTGCAGTGTTGATTCTGCTGTTCCTTACTTGTCTTATGCATAATTTCTTAGTCACGACTAACTTTAGTTATGACATGTTTTGTAATTCTTACAAAATTATTGTAACATTTTAAAGTGTGCTTGCTCAATGCCCCTTCTTCAGATAAGCTGTTGATTAGTTTTTATCATTGGGAAGTTATTTTAGGTCCTGAACAGTTTTTTTTTAATTCAACAAACTGTTGTAACAACCGTGGTTTTGCCCAAGATACCTTGCAGTACTTAAAATATTAACCTGTAATCTTTTATACAGGACAAAAATTTACTGAAATATGTTAAGGCTGTTACCACAAAATCTTAGCTGGCAATTAATTTCTTGCATGTGCCATCAATGTGTGGCTGATGGTTTGGGTTGCATTTGCTCCTGTTTCCTTCTCAGCTGGTTAGAGGCCAGTGGAAGCCTGCCTTGACAAAAATGTTCCCCTGCCTCTCTTTTTGCATAGCTGTTATTTGAATCAATATCAGAGTAGCAAAGATTCAGTGTGATTAAAGCTTTCTCTCTTTGCATCAGCCTCTAAAGACAATTACTTGTGGAAGTTGAGCAGGTGCCCTGAAGGTCTGCAGCAGCACTGTGTCTTTATTGCCTTTACCTTCTCCCCCAGCTCTCCTGCTGTGTCAGCCCAAGCATTTACAACTTACCCTCTCTGTCACTCAGCAACACCCAAAATCAATCTTGGCCTCCTCTTCCCCACTTTGATTTGCTGTCTTAGCACACCATGTACCCTGGTATGTAAATTGCTGCTTTAGTGTTCATCAGGCTTTTTTTTGGTATTTGGAAGAAAAATTCTGTAATTTATTTCAGAAGTAGCTATTTGCTTTTGTTTGGCTTTGCCTAAAATTATTGGATGTCACAAATAATTCAGGGCAATAACTTGGGAGCCGGAGCTCTTAACCATTTTTGTTCTTCATCATCATTAATATTGCTCTAACATTCAACCTGCAGCCAGGGCAATAGCATGTACACTCTGAGGTTTCAGTGCACTTTGCATCAATGTTATCTGTGTGTGTGTGCAGAAAAGATCCCCTAAACCTCCTAATGCAAAATAATTCTATTTGTGGGCATATGGGACTTAAACTTTCTTTCCCTTACAGTTTTCATTAGACAGAGGCTTACTGGTACCATGGCAGAATGCTCAAATAAGCATTTTAATATTGAATAAAGGTCAACACACTGGAATTTGAAACCATTAATCCTTTCGCTCCTAAAGCAGGCAGAACTTTAACAGACTAAATAAGGTGTTAAATAGTAGACTCTTAAAGTTCTGAAAATGAGAAACATATCTTCAAATTACCCATTTAGAGTTCTAGAACTTTTCATTTTCTATTGTTTGAGCAAAATATGTTTTGAGGGTTGGGGGCAGAGGTGATGTGTTTTCTAAATATCATTTCTTCATTCTTACCAACTTTGTGTTGGAAGGATATTTCTGAGTTGATAGAGCTATGGAAAAGAACCTGATATATAAAAATAAAAACACCATATCACAGTGGAGACAATGCCATTTCAGGTTGCAATACCACTCTATGGGTGTAGGGACCCTCCTGTTCAGAAGAAAAGAAGATCAGGCTCACTTTAAATTAATTCCTGGACTTTGAACAATTGTGGCATCCCCCCAGGACATTGCAGACTGTTAAATTAAACCTGTATTGCCTTGGGTTGAACTTTTAACCTATGTATGACTGAAGTGTGTCTTTTGGGAAAGCATCCAGTCTTGATTTCAGGGCATCAGGAAGCAGAGCATCTACTGCTTCCTTTAGTAATCTGTTCCAGTGTCTGATTACTCTCAATGTTAAAAACATAAATCTAATTTTTGAGTTGAATTAATCTTGGATTATACAATTTTTTTTTCCTCTGGTAGCTATTTTTTTTACTACAAGATTAAGAAATCATTTGCTTCCATTGTTATCCTTTGATGTCTCTTCATGTATATGTCTCATCTACTTATTTGGATTTTTTACTTTTATCCCTACCAGATGGGCAGTTCTTTTCCATTGCTATACCAGTTCTTGTTCTGGTAAAAATAAAAGAAATAAAATAAAACAAAACAGGTGTTTTTATTTACAAATGTATACTTCCATATTTCCTTGCATTTAGACCAGAGAATTTGAAGTGATCCAAATAACACAGTGACCAGATAATATCTTGAAATGAGACTCAAGTACTACAGTGTGTTGGTAATGCAACACACTGTAGTACTTGAGTCTCATTTCAAGATATTATATTCAGCCCCTAAGTATTTTCTGTGGCTTCTTGCTGTGTCTCTTTCAGTCTCTCAACATATTTTTTAAAAATATAGGTTCTAAATTTCCATAATTTTGTTCAGCTTTATGAAACACTTTATTAGGAAAAAAAAATATAGATATTTAATTCTGCTCACTGCTCCCAAACATTATGTGCAAGGATATCATTTCTGGGACATCTCAGTAGGGCTCATGGAATCACACAAGTGGGAAGGACCTTTGGGTAATCTGGATCACCTTTTTACTGTGGCAAGATCCACATTTATTTTGGACAGATTTCTGACAGCTTTTTCCAGGAGTATTCCAGAACTTCCATAGGCAATCTGTCTTCTCTACTGTTTATTGCTTCTTGCTGCTTGACAGGTTTTTTTTGTAAAATCTACCCTCAGTCTCCCTGGCTGCTCTTTAAGTCGTTTATGTCTTGCCCTATCTAACATCAGCACAAAGAGCAGTATACCAGTTTTGTGGTTTGGGGCTTTTTTCCATTTTTTTTTCCCCCTCCATTTTTTGTTTGTTTTTATTTTTTTTTTAGCAGCATTTTACGTATATCTGTGTTTGTTTTTCTTTTTTTAACAACCTCAATTCTTGTGTTTTCTAAATCATATATTTCTTCTGGGTATCACAAGGTCCTTACTTTTTGGAGATGAATTTCTTCAGACTGGATCAAACAATGCAGCTGCAGCTTTCCTGGTGCTGAGTAGAAAGATTCTTCTGTGTCAAGCAAAGTAGAACTAATTTATCCATTGCAGTAGGACATTCATCTTTACTGGAGCAGCATGATATTGTTGATGGATTATCCAGCTTGTGATCCACAGTAAGTTTTAATTTTCTACAGAATGGCTACCAATGTCAGTGCTTCTCCATTCCAAGTAGTTAATTTTTCTTGGCTCAGTGAAGTACTTTGCATTTATCCCTACTGAACAAGCACTGTGGCTTCCAAAACAGACCTTTAAATTCATCGAGGTTTCTCTGAATTCTGGCCATTATAAATCCAATGTATTTATAATGCCTCTGAGAGGGATATTGTCACAGCAAGTATGTATGTGATGCTATTTTCCAGGTCATTAATCAAAATCTTAAATATTACCTGGCTTAGGAGGGCCTCATCCAGATTGTCTCTTGAGGTACTTTTCATGTCAATAGGAACACTGCTGACCACACCCCAAATATGTTTTTTCTGAATCAGTGTTGCAGCCACTTTGTACTATTTTCATCTTCCATGCCTCCATGGTTTGCTTAGAAGATTGATACATGGAAGAGGATCAAAAGAGTCCGAAGTACAAATGACATCTGATGCTTTTCCTCTGTCCACAAGGCCTGTTACCTTATCAGAGAAGAAAATTAGATTGCTGTGACATGATTGTTCTTGACAAATCCATGTTGGATGTTATACATGCTCTCATTACCTTCCAGGCACTTACAAAGAGTTGGGCTGTTTGTTTCAGTATTTTTCCATGAATTGAAGAGAAGCTGATTAGCTTACAATTTTCAGGCTTGCCTTTTTCTTTGAAATACTTTTTAAAGGTAGACATTACACTGGCCCTTTTCTAGGACTTCCAGTTTATCCACTATCCTTTTTTAGTTCTCAAAGATAAGCTCTGATGGCTTTGAGATTCCCATTTAGCTCTGTAAGTACTGGATGATGGAGTTCATTAGACTCAGCCTGTTTTAAAACATCCACCTTATCTAAGTACTCTGAATATTGTACCTTACCTGTTTGAGGCTCAAGTCTGGCCTTTTGTCAGTGATATCAATTGTGATAGATACATGATTGTGACTGACCTTATAGTAAAGACTGAGGTGAAAAAAATAGATATTCATTAGTTTTTTTGGCACCATCCATCATGTTTCACTTCTTCCTTAAGGAGCAGGATAGCCTTTTCCTTGCTATCCCTCTTACCGGTGTAGCTATAAAGGGATTTTTGTTAGCCTTGGCGTCTCTTCATGTATGTGTCTCATCTACACACTTTGGATTTTTAACTTGTATCCCTATCAGATGGTTTAGTTCCTTTCCATTGCTATACCTTGTTCTGTAGGTATTTTTATTCATGAATGTATACTTCCATTTTTCCTTGCATCTAGACCACAGGGTTTGAAGTGGTCCAAATAACACAGTGACCAGTTTTCTATGATTAACCTGCTCCTCATCATCCCTCACCTCTCCAGCTGTTGGCCACAGATGACAGCTGTGGTGCACCCACCTGCTCTTTTAGATCCTCAATTCAGAGTTTGGACAGTATTAGGTAATACCTATTTTTGGGGATTTCCATCAGAAACATCTGTATTACATGTTAATTCTTAAATTACTACTTCTAGGGAATTTTCTTCAATTAGCACTTCATGCACTGAACATAAACCTCATTGAATTGATGGAATTATCCATTTTTAAATCCTAGTGATAATTGGTAGTAAGTCAAAAACTTCATGAAATTATTGCTGCAGACAGCAGTTACATTTCTTGTCTGTACTGAGATTTTTAATTTTATGGGAATGGAAATCACCTTTCCTGAAGCAGAAGTTGGGAACAGGAAAGGTAGGATTAAGAAAGGCTGGATTAGCATGAGTAAATGGCTAATATAGAGATGCACAAACCCATCCATCTTATCCATAACAAACAGATTACAGAACTTTGCTTGTGAAATGGGGGAAACCCAAAGACAGGACAAGAAAACACCCATCTCTGTGCAGCTTCCTTCCTGCACTAAAAGTCCTTAATGTGTGCCCTGCTGGATTTCCCGTCCCTCTAGGCTGCTCTGATACAGGGGTGCAAAGTTCCACCAGATTAATATTGCTGCACTTATACCCACAGCTTGCCACAGGGAAACCCCTGAGCTTGTTCCCACCCTTGGATCTGCTCTGTGCTTTGGAAGGAGGCTCCATTGTTTTGGTGATCACACTTTATAACACAGAGCTATTGCTTCTGACGTTTCTATTGACTGAAGGGCAGCTTCACCCAGGTCTGGGATTGCTCACAGATCAAAGACAGATTTGCCAGCTGTCACCAGCCCTGCCCAATGTAATGAGATGCATTGGCAATTATGATACTAAATGCACTGTGATTGTTTATAGATCATTTTTTGATTTAACCAGTTGAAGAAGCTATAATATCACTGTGATACAACAAATATAAAGAGGGAATAAAAGATTTGATTAATATTTTGAACTAATGAGATAGGCTGTTTGCTCACAAGGAAACCTGAAGGTTAGTCGTTCATACTCCAACAAAAATCAGACTTTGTGAGATCATATTATCATTAATTGAAGAAGGCAAATTCTAAGGATGATGCCATGTGTAGCCTTGTTTATTATATGAGTGGAGCTAATTTGGCAGTTTGGATTTCCTCGTGTAGAAATGTATTTCTCTCCGTATTTGGAGGATGGCAGTGAATGTGGCTCTGTCACATTTCATTACTTTAGACTTTACTCTGTTTCATTTCAGTCTGCAGCAGAAACTGCTTCTGAAATGGGATTATTGACCCCTGCCATTGATCATGCTGCCCTGTGTATGTGTGTGTGTGCACAGTTAGCACTACTATCAAAATATGTACATCTGAAGGTAAAAATAATACATGATCTGCAGGGTAAACAATATTTGTGGATCTTCCCATTCTCTTTTTTTTTTTTTTTTTTCCCCCCTCCTCTTTTTTTTTTTTTTTTTTTTTTTTTTTTTTTTTTTTTTTTTTCTGAGGCTAGCTTAGTCCATCAGTAGGATGAAAGGAAAAATTGCTGCACTTGTGTTAAATTTCCCCTGGGAAAGTAAATTATGGACAAGCCTCCAAGGACAACCCAGAAAGAAAGGGATAAGATATTGATGCACACTGTACCTCTCACTCTTCCTTGTCCCACAATTGAGCACTCCTTCAATGAAAAGTTACGAGTTCCTTGTTAAATTGAATTTCTCTTCTCCTTGTCTCACAATTTATTGTGACGCTGAAAATTTTATAACTTGGTGAAAACTGGCAGCAGCCCCATTTGTCCCCACAAAAGGCTATCCAGGTTTGAATAGGTTTTGAAACAGAGCTATGAATGCTCACACTTAAAGACAGATAGCCATGCCAGTTCCCAGCTTATTATAGGAACTTCTTTAGTTACTGTATTTTTTCATCCAGTTTAAGCGTTATATTTTTGGGGTGCACAGAGAAAGGAGGGAGGGGGATGGATGGAATGTCAGCATGGAAGAGGAAATTTGGAATGGTGAGTGAGTATCCTTGTGCCAGCATCACATGCTGATTTCTTCAAAGAAATACTGATAAAACTTGTCTCTTAAATTTCATGCTGTAACATTTGGTGTTCACCGAAACCTCAGGGGTCACTTTTAAAGTGGCTTCAAAGATTAATTTCCAAGCCTGTTCATGGATGCTTTGGGTTTGATTCTTAGGTTGATAAGAATTCTGCTTGTTTTTACTACACCAAGTAAAAAAATGTCTTTTTCTCAATATATATTTTAGTAGAGGACAGGAGATAGGATACTTTAGATTTAAACTGTGTTGGATTTGATCATGATGTCTCTTTTCCTGGAGACACAATGTGTGGCACCTCTTGTATCAAATCTAAATGTTGAAAAGAAATTGCCTTTTCCCCCCAGTAGCTTTCTCTGCACTCATGCAGGATGCCTAATTCTGGTGAAAGGGAAAGCAGGAAGACTGACATGCTACATGACATTCCAGTTATGGAAGAAAAAAAAAAAGTTAGCAGATTGACAGGCCAATAAAAATACACAGAAGGTTTTTCTCCTTTCCAAGGATGCGTGTGTGGGAATGTGAGAGAGGAAAAGGCTGGGGAGGGTGAAGCATAATTACATATAGGCACACTCATACAGGCCTATATGCACAGGCAAACATTAATTCAACAGGTAATGATGTATGTTCAAAACACCTTTTGTCTTGATGTTGGTCAAAATGGTGCAATTTTCAGTGCTCATCATCATACCTTAAACTGAGCCTGCCATTGGTGTGACAAATTGGGAAGAACTGCTGTGTGAGTTGCTGAAAAGCAGTTAAATGATAGAATATTTACATTGCATTTTGGGTTTTATGTGTTGGTTTGAGCTTATCACATGAAAAAGACAGGGGTGGTTTGGATGAACTGACCTTCCTGAGGATGATTGCTAGTCTGAAGGTGCAGAGATTTAAGAAAATTATGCCAGACTCAAGTTAAGATGTGGCTACCTTTCATATTGGAGTAGATTAGGATTGGCTTATTTTTTTTTTTTCAGCAGATGTGTTTCCTCCATTTGCAAAATCCCAAAGGCCCATTTGACATTTTTCTAAGAACAGCATGTAGTCTGGCCTATAACAAACTACTTCTGCATGTACTGATTGCATGTACAAATCAGCCAATTTAGGTATTTCTGACAGCACCTTTTAGTGACTTTTCTTAAGCAGGTGGTTTTCTAAGCAGAAGAAAAGAAGGAGGAGGAATCCCAAAAACTCCAACACCCTTTGTCATCAATAGCACGAGAAGGCAGCTCTGCCTTTGATATGTAGCAGGATTTACAGCTTTACCATAAATCAGTCATTTGCACAGGGTCCCCTGTGACATTTAATGCATGGAATGGAGGCATCCTCTTCTCCTCAGGAAGGTATTACATTGCCTGTTTCCATGAGTTAACCCCAACCAGCAGGTAAGCACCACATGTTTACTCTCTCTCTCCCCCATGGTGGGATGGGGAAAGAGAATAGAGAAACTGAGAAAATAAAGACAGTTTAATAGGTAAAGCAAAAACCACACAAACAAGCAAAACAAAGCAGTTATTTTCCTTGGGCAGATGGATGTTTAGCCATTCAAAGGGAAGAAGGGCTCCATCACATCTCATGGTTACTGGATGAAACAAACCCTATCACTCTGAAAATCCCTCCCCTTCCTTCTTCCTTGCTCAACTTCGTAGGCTGAGCACAGTGCCACGTAGCCTGGAATATCCTGGTGTCCCATCCTAACTCTTTGTGCCCCCTCAGGCTACTCAGTGGTGGTGAGAGGTGAGCAGCAGAAAAGGCCTGGGCTTTGTGTGAGCTCTGTCCAGCAATAGGTAAAACATCCCTGTATTATCAACAGCGTTTCCAGCACAAATCCTAAACACAGCCCCAAAACAGCTACTATGAAGAAAAATAGCTCTGCCCCAGCCCACCTGGCAGTAATGTGGTGTTTACCTGTAGACAATGGACAGAAGAGGAGGGTGAAGAGCAGAGTGGTGCTGTTGGCATTTGGGGTGCCAAAGGCATTTTTGAGACTAGTAAAAGTGGGATGGGTGCTGGGATAAGGATTGGAATAACCAGATTTAAGGGAGATTGTAAAATTGGGTACATGTGCGCTTTGTGAGAGAGACAAGGCATAATGTTAGATAGGAGAATTTTGAGAACAGTGTCCTAAATTATTAGAAATAACGCTTGTGCTTGGATTCTGTAAATAATACCAGGACAATCTTTAAAATTGCTGAATACACTGTCCAAATCTTCCTTCCAAACATGCTTGGAAATGTTGGACTGCCAATAACAAATAGTAAATAGCCCTAGCGATGCACTCCTTATGATTGCTTCTTCCTGTTAAAGAGTACATTCGTCTTTACTTGAAAATCAAAGTTTTAGCTATTACAGTATAACACTATATATTGTATATCTGCATATTTGATACATTAGTTACTGACATTTGTAGCTTGTATTTCTATATAAGTATTTTACTGTGAATAGAGGGAAAAGAAGTATTTGAATTCTACTGCCATATGTTTAGGGTTTGTCTCAGGGGTTTTTGTTTGTTTGTTTGTTTGGGGTTTTTTGTTTTGATTTTGTTTTATTGTTCAGTTAGCAATACTCTAATTCATTCTTTTGCTACAACTGTTTTGTTGAAATGTTGATAATTTATCAAGGAACTCTTTGGGGATGGTGTATTTTATGTTCATACATACTTGTATGTATGCCACCAAAACCTTGGGAATGAACAATTCCTTCCCTGCTTAGAACTTGAAAAAGTTTCCATCACCAGGTGGAGCAAGGATCACCTGAGTCTGCTGCTGCCTCAGTTTCTTCCCTGGGTTTGGAAGAACTTCTGTTTACTCCCTCCTCTTTGCAACTTTTGGGAGAGCAATTCCTCCTGGCTTTATTCAGCACGTGTGGTTTGTCAAGGAATGACATTTAGTCCATAGTTGTGTTTAACATTCCCCACAGTGTGAGGGATCTACGTGCAAAAGCTTAAAGGAGAAAGAAATTCAACAGCTCTTGCACAAATTGTGCTGTTCCTACCTGCCTTTTCAGCCCTTTTGCCTAGTGCTTCTCCCTCAGAGTGCTTGATGGATTTTCCAGGGAGGTGGAGGTTGAGAGGAGATGCTGTACCATGTGAAATTTTCCTTTATGGTGATAGGACTTACTTATTTCTGCTTCTTGTCAAAGATTTCAGTGGATGCTTTGCAGGTTTTGACTGTGTGTACACTTCCAGAATCACGTTTATCTGAATGCTACAAGTCAGAGAGAAACAGTTAAAGAACATTTGTGTGTGTGTTCTCTTGCACTGTTAAAGTCAATAAATTTTGTCATTGATTTCAAAAGCATTTCCAGGTATCAGCTTCCAGACTTGCCTATGGATGATGACCATGTGATTTATTTTTCTTTACAGATAGTGCTCTGTGGCAAAGTTCTAAGGAAATACCAAATGTTATGTTTTTTCCCCATATTATTCTGTTGGCACCAAATATAAAATTCCTGTGAGAGTTTGTCAAAATGTCAGGCATTCTCAGTTCTACTGGACTTTCACAGGAACTGCAGGTATTTAGCACCACCAGACCTGGAGATAATTGTCACCAGTAAGCTCCTGAAAGATGAGAAAATAGTGAAAAAGTTTGAGTACTTTGTGATTACAGTTTTGGTTGTTTTCTAAGTGAAAAAAAAAAAAAAAATACGTGGGCACAAACAAAAAGTTAGATTTTGTGTTCCACGAAGTCTCTGGAGATCCATCAAAGTGCAGATGGAATGTCATCCAGGGCTACTTTAGCAGGAGAGTTAATGTGCTGTACCATTGTGTGCATAGAAAAACCAAGGTCTTAAAAGCAATGGTCAGGCCATTCTGTACCTCTGCTAATAACTAGAATTACTCTATTTCAGCAAATTGAAAAAATGCATTAATTCTCCAGAAAACTATTTTCTTTGTCATCAGCAATGCCAAGTCTCCTTTTGCCTGACTGGGTTAAGAGCCAAACTGCTCAGCTCTGTCAAAACTCAGGCAATTCTGAGTGGGTGCCAAAGCAGAACTTGCTAGTCTCTAGTCAGCTTTACAGCCACAAAATGCTGAATGAATGGGATACAAGTGGCAGCTGAGGTTCACAACTCAGGATCGCAGCTCTGGGTTTCTCTACCAAAATTCCCCCTGATTTCAATTTTATATCTTCAAGTCCTTTTTTTAGACAGAGTCCCAAGCGGTGTAGCTGACATTCCTGTCAGAATATAAGCTCTATCGAGGCAAGATTGTTTCTTTCTTCACTTAAAATGGCATACACATATATGACTGAAAAGTCTGAACAGATTATTTCGGTGAGGGCATTCTTGAGGGCCAATATGATCTTTTTAACAATAACAGTGTGAATATTTATTCTCAAAGAATTTCTTCACTGTACAGCAACCACACAGTTCTGTTTTCTGATCAAATCTGAAGTAGATATGCAATAGACTTCCATAATGCACTTTACATTCAGTATCCAACAGTGATCTTAGAGCCAACTTCTGAGCATTTCTGTGCTTCACTGTCCCATGGTACATGCTCTCTGTGTCAAATCCTTTGTTGGCTTGCAGTCTCTTAGGCTGCACAATTTGGCAGCCTGGGTTTACACAGTAGGAAAGGAACATCTAGGTGACTTACCTGGTTTGTGTCTGCATTCCCTGCTGCAGAGTGTATCTATACACTAAATATTCTCAACACACTGGCTTGAGAGTCTGCCAGGAGCCGAGCCAGAGCCCTGGTGAGTCCCAGGATTGTTGTTCTAAGAGTACAGAGAACCCAGAAGGTGCTGCTGTCCACTTCTCTCATTGCCAGGTGAATTGTATGTGCCACTATCAGCATCTCGAAAATATCCATTCACATCTTAGTTGCCAGATCAAGTGGATGATGTGTAATCAGCTCTGTGTTTACCCTAAACAATGTGTGTCCTTATTAGTGCCTTTCCAGTCCCCTCAGACATGCTGATATTGATTGAATAAACACAGACCATAATCTCGATTAGCAATAAGCCACGACACACACACATCCCATAACCTTGCTGCTACTGTCAAAAATGCTGCAAGATTCCATTTGCATTCATTGCTTGGGTATAAACCTCACGGGTTTTCTCAATCTGTCTCTGTATCTCCTTGAGTGCTGCATCTTCTGCTCTGGTTCCTCCAGGTTGGAGTCAGGGATCTGTCCTTTGTATTTCTGTTGTGCTTTTCACAAAAGAATCTCAAAATGTTCTTATCATAAACATTAACCATGACAGCAGCCATTTAGCCACACACAGCCTCACCTTCCTGGTCAGGGCAGAACAGACTGAGTTTTATATCCAAATGAAGTTGCAGGAGCAAGTTGAGACAGGAAGAAAGGACCAGACTGGGAATTTGGCTGGGGCACTTTCCATTAAAACAGCCTGGGATTGCTTAATTACAAGAATGGTCAGGACAGTGATTCTTGCACTGCAGATGAAGGATCAAGTCTTGTACTTTCTAACACCATTTCACAGGCTCAGTTCTGACTCAGCTAGTCATTGGAAAATCATGACCCTCTGAGTCATAAATGTCTTAAAAGAAAGGTTTGTTTACTTGTATTTTCAGTTCCATGATGTTCATTTTGCTCTATCAGTAGCCAGCGTGTGAACAAATAAGAAGATTTCAGGTTTGGCCAAAAGATGTTGAAAATGGCTCAAACAAAGTGCCTCCATACTTTTTTCTTCCATATTTCTTTTTTTTTTTTTTTTTTTTTTTTTTTTTTTTTTTTTTTTTTTTTTTTTTTCTGGAATAGTGCACAGAAGATCCACACATCAAATTCTGAACAGAGTATGTGAGCTCTGTTCATTTCTTTCTCATGTGGGAAGCACTCCCATCCATAAATGACCAGTTAGCTGGCTGAGGCAGAATGACAGAGCAAACATGATCTGTTTTCTTTGACTTCACTATTTGCTATCTGCCTGCCTTTCATGTTTTCTTCATACAAGCAAAAATATTTTGTGAAGCATAAAGCCTTGTGGCAAATGCTAATCTAACCAACAATCAAGAGAATAATTGTTTTGCAGGGAATATTCTCATTCTGTAATAGAGAACAAAAGCCTTGCAATTAAGACAACAGCGCATTAATAACACACATTTATCATTCTATATGAGCTTATTATTTCCAGTCCTTTGCAAATAGTTCTAATTTATATACCATCCTTACAAAGCTGTATGTTAATGTGATCTGCATTGCTGTGTTAGGATCTAGAAATATTTTTAACTTCTCTCACTTTAAGCTTCTCTGGTTTCCTTGAAGGAGAGTGCACAACCTTGAAATTCATGAAACATACCCTTAGCTTAGCCTTTCCAGCCTAATACTCTCTACTACCCTCTTTCTTGAGGTCTAAGGGCTGGATTATAGTTTCCTTCTAAACCAACCCAAATCCCTTCATTTTCAACTCGTTATTATCCAGCTTCTTCCTCCTACCCAGCTCATTTTGCCCTTCATTCTCAGACATTTCTTGCTCTCAGCTGGCTGTTTATGCTTAGCTCTTCTGGCAGTCCCATGATCCTGCAGGAGAATCTGTGCCTTTTCCTACACCACCCCATATGTCTGGGCTATTTTTCCTTTCTTGGTCAATCCAGATAAGTTTCCATAGTTGGTTCTCATGCATAATTCCAATGTTATGTTCTCCTTTGGTCCCTGAGACAGATGAATTTACTGGGAATGAAGCCATGGCTTCATACTGGTGTCTGTCGGTTAAAGAACCACTGGCTGAACTCAGAGGGGAGAATCACTTGCACATGTTAAAGTGCCATCACTGCTACCCTGCAGATGTGAGTACTTAATACAGAATTCTTACCAAAAACGTGGCTTTGTTGCATTTTAGCTGCAGTCCATATGCTTTCCATATGCACCGTTCCCCAGTATGTATTTTGTGTGTAGAGAGTGGGAGATGAATAGTTCAAATACTAGTGGAATTTACTCTTCATAATCTCTTTAGCAATGTATATTTTTTGTTTTGTAAATACTGAGGACTTGAGTGTCAAAAGAGTATTTAAAGATGTTGTAAAATCATATATATGAATGTGCCTTGCTTACAACTAATTTTTTTTTTTTCTTTCTGTGGCTGTTGCAGTCTAATGCAATTCTCTGGCTAAGATTAAGGGAGTGAGCATGTGAATAAATTAGTGATATTTAAACAGGGGTGTTAATTTGCAATGCGTGAGCTGCTCCATAGTAACTGCTTATATGTGTGCTCTGACCTGGTGATAAATGGAAGATGCTGTCAGCTTACACCAGTTGAAGTTAGTCCAAAGAGAACAACTCTTCTTCAGAATGACTTGTCTTTTCCCCTTAGAGGGTATTTTCAGAGAGCTGATCATGAAGGAGTGCTGCTCCAGACAATGCAAAAGATAACCAGAGATAGAAAACGGAGTCAGAAAAGTGAGGAAAATATTTGGTTATTGGATCTGGAATAACATTGATCATAAATTAAATGAGATAATTTTCCCAGCACGGTTATTGGTTTCGCAGAGTAGAAAGTGTGTAATATCTTTGAGATCAAGCCCTTTTATTTGATCTTCCTTCCACTTGTTGTTGGCATTGTTTGAGATAAGATTCAGTTGTTCAGAAGCCTTTCTAGGATTGCTTTAGATACCCTTGGGTAGCTGAGGCATTTGCACTGGGATAGCAAACAGGGCAGAGATCCCAGGAGACCAACACTGTTCCAAACTGCAGAGGAAGGCTCTTGATGTCACACTAAGTAATATATGAAAGATATGAACCTGTATCAGAAAATTCTACTGGAAATTTTTCATTTCTAAGTTGTTTGTTCAGTTACTGATATACTTCTTACATCAGAAGAATTCACTACTTTTCTTAACCAATATTTGTCAGCCATCTGTGGACTGAGGGTACAGGCAACCTTCTATTAGAAAGAGTTATTAAAGTAAAAAAGACTTTTTAGCAATCACTAATAATTAGATTTTAAATATTTAATGGTCTAACTTGGATTGTCAGACCAGCTTTATCTAACTTCAGCCCCTATGTAAACCTCTTTGTCTTTACCAGGGTGCAGGGTG
Source organism: Cettia cetti (assembly GCA_013401135.1). Classification (NCBI taxonomy): domain Eukaryota; kingdom Metazoa; phylum Chordata; class Aves; order Passeriformes; family Sylviidae; genus Cettia; species Cettia cetti. The sequence continues at coordinate 52,981 of VZUI01004764.1, forward strand.
AATTACAGGTGGGTCGTTAGACTTTCCTTCACAATTGGAATTATTTATGCAGCTGTCCTGTCCTGGTTTTCATCACTTATCACTAACTCTGCACATATTCATTATTTCCTACATTCCTACAGTAAAAGAATGTGGAGGTTAGATATGGTCCCACAACAGAAATTGCGAAGAATGAAGATATGCAAGGGAAAGTCAAAGACTTTAGAACATGGTATTAAATTTTTATCAATATAACCACTTGGAGGAAAAAAATTAACTCAAAGAATAAAGGGTTATGTCTCTAGGGACACTAGTTCTGTATCAGTATAGAGAATGAAGGAGAAGGACAGAAGCAAGGGGTATATATGTTTTTGTTTCATTTCTTGGGAGTATTTTTGTACCTTGGAAGACCGAGTTCAAATTTGGGTTTGACTGAGATAAATATAGCAAATATATTTTTGACTTTTCCTTTCCCAAACCAAAACAAATGTTTTGCTCCAGGGTATTTTTGGAATGTACAATAAATCAGTAGTAAAAGGAAAAAAAAAAATTTAAACACTATCAAAGTGTTCTTAAACATCCATTGCCAGAGAATAATGATATTCTAATGCTGCCACATAATGTAAAAGAAAATAGGACACTTAGGGAAAGTAGCTTTTGAGATAAATTTGACGTATTTATTTTGGAGGGAAGAGAAAGGATCATATGAGATTGTTTTATTTTATTGATTTGAATTTATGAGAGCTAATAATTTCTGCATCATTATAAGAATGTGACATAGTTATTTTTTTGTGCCCCTCAGAATTAGATGTTGAAACTTGGGTGGAGACAGATCCTTCCTCCATTGAACCAATGGCAGGGGATTGCAAATGAGGCAATGAGATTTTGGCTCCTTTTTTTTTTTTTAATTTTTTTATTTAGTACACCTCCAAGAACTCATTAGACAACTGTGTGTCCTTTCATTCAGCCCCATGCTAGTCTAACCAAAATGTGTGATAAAGATTGTGTAAGAATTCATATTTCTCCATTCATCTTTTATCTGAGGGAGTGACATATTTTTTACATTACAGGCACATTGCTGAGTTGGTCTGTTGTTATAACCATCACATTTTTGGTTAAAGGAAACAGAACAGGCTTCAGCAGGAGCTCTCACACTGTTGGGATATGGAATCATTGCAAATTAAATGGCGTTATGTAAGTTTGCCCTTCAGAAATTTGCTTTGGGAATTTCTAAATCCAAATAAAAAAAGTCCTTTGTTGCCAGTTAATGGAAAAGTTGCCACCAAATGATATAAAGTACATGCTGTTAGGTATTAGTGCACAGGCTCCACAATGTTACTAGGGGGCTAGAAAAGCTGGATTAGCTATCTTTTGGGAATTAATTTGTTTATATCACTAAGTACGTGGTCAGCCGAACAGCAGTGTGATTAGCTGCCACGGATTTCTGTTGGCACAGGATCACTTTTACTCTGTCACATAATTATTGTATTTTAGACAGGTTAGCAAAGGACAATTCTTAGCCTGTAGTTACTTACTCTCCACTATCTTTTAGGAAAAAAAAAAAAGTAATACCTCTTTCCACTTTTATAATCTCCCATTACAGCAAGTGTTCTCTATCTCAGAAAATATATAAAGACCAGATTTTGCCCTCTGGACACCTACAACTTAGTGGTCAATCTGTAAAGCTCCTGTTAAGTAACAGAGTGACTTCTCAGTATTTTTTTGTCCTTCATCTCTGTTCCATTTTAAGGATAAGGATCTAAGTATCTGAGTAGAAGCAAAATGAACTACAAAATGAGCCATAGCTGATACTTTTGTTCTCTGAAGTCTGGATTAGTATAACTTTGTTTGGTTTTCTCACATATTATGGGCAATTTGTCAAGTAGATAACATTAGCAGAATTGTAGCTTTAAAACACTTCTGATCACAATCTATTTGTCTGCAATAGGAATGTGAAAAAAGTTGTAAATTGGTTATTACCCTGAGTGCAATTTCAATATAAAAAAAATTCCTTTTAAAGTGAGATAGAAAAATGAGAACTTAAATCAATGAGAAGGTGTGTGCTGACTGTTACAAACATAAGGCCTTGTTGGTTTCTATGTTATTTTCTGTGAAGAATAAGAAGGATCACAGCCCGTTCTCTTGCTAAATAACAGGTCCTGAATCACTGAGCCTGCTCTGTCCCAGTGTAGGAGCTGCCTGCAGTAGCCTGGGGCTTGTTTCCTGCAGCAGCAGGAGGGAAAGCAAGGACAAAATTGTCATTGATGATTGGCCCAACTCTCATCCCTAACAACACAATGTCAGGGACACCATGTTGGAGAGTAAAGCTTTATATGTGTCTAATTTGACCTTGCCATGTGTTGTGCACAAAACCAGGTCCTCTCGGGTGTTAATTGTAATCCTCTTTAAAAGGACAAGGTGACGTCTGAAGAACAATGATATGGATGTTAATGTAGGACCCACGCATTGAATCATTTGTTTATTACTGAGCACAGTGGAGTATCCTGAATATATGGTGTCCAGGGCTGCCTGAATTCTATAGCATATTGTGTGTACAGTATTCTGCACAGCCTGGCAAATGTTAGTGAATTCAGTAGCACTTCTGTGGCAGTAATGACATGTAACCATCTGTGATTTCGCACCTGCAGAAGCCAGTGTCAGCTGTTGAAGCTCAGCAGCCCTGGCTTTGCATGAATTTATTGCCAAAAAAACTCGCTCATTTACTAGCCATGGAATTCAGATAACCCCTTCAGTGAACTTAGAGCTCTTGCACATTATGTGGTGAAACAACAGTTCAGAGAGAAAATCTCTACCAGGGTGCCTTTCTCAGTAAATTCTGTTTGCACACTGCAATGCTTTTATGGAGTAAATAAGAAGTTTACATAAAGCTGGTATCACTGCTGGTCCTGGGACACTGCTTAGTGCTCCCACTGGTACTGTGGCCTTTTCATACAGGCACTGGATGAATGCACCAGGGAGAAAAGCTCCCCTCTGAAATGTAGAAAGGGAAAAGGTAAACAGAGGCACAGAGCAGTGAGCTGGCATTACAGGCTGTACTGCAGCACCATGGGGAATTCAAGAATAAAATCTCTCTCTCTCCATTTTCCCACCAGTGCCTTAAACACTACTTTATACCATCTGTCATGAAAATGAACAGGATTGGCTGCTTTCTTCAGATTCTGCTAGCAGGCACTCACATGAAATGATTTTATATAACTAACTGCAGAATAAATAAAAACTTTGTTTATTCTACTAGCAAGAGTAGTTCTATTAAATGGCAACAGATATCAGCTGTTTCTTACCAGAATGTGTGCTGAGCTTGGTATTTCTCACATGACTACCCAGATTCATCACAGATGTCATTGTATTACTTTCTATATCCTTTTACAAAAGATTTTTGTGTAGATATGCAGACTTTATGGCTGGCAAAAATGCCATCCTCCTTTTCATTTGAGTCCTACCGCATAGCAAAATATGCAATGAGTGGATGAAAAAGATTGTAGGATGATAAAACATGACACATGGTAGATCATTCAGCCTCTATGCCACACTTATGGGGCAAGAGCTTTAGATTTTAGGGTGGACAAAAAAAAAAGAAATGTATTTTAATGTCTTGTTAATGTTTCCCATCTTCAAAACCTGTTTGTTTTCTCTAGAAAGGTTTTTGCTGTGAGGAACATGAAGATGTTATTTTAAACCAAAATTTTCTCAAATTTCAAGCTTTTCCAACATGCTAATAGTCACATCAGATACAGCCAAAATATTCTTCTTTCCAGTGGGACAATTAAAAAGGTTCAAAGACAATTATATTTTTTGAGTAGTGAATGAATAAAAAAAAATATTAGTTGCAAAAACTGGCCTAACATAATAGAAGTTTCCTACATGATGACAAATGTAATAGCTTTGCTCAACTTACTGACATCAGATAAATGATCATTTTTCCTAATTCCTGCTATTATGTGATTTAAAGAAGAAACATAGATTTCCAAGAACACACAAAATGAATGAATGATTTTCTTTATCGTGGAGATTGGGGAGAAATCAATTTGTTTAATAATAGTTGGTTAAAAAATGATAATGGTTTAAATTATGTTAGTCACAGCCTTTGAAGCTGTGCTATTTCAGCTGCAGAGCAGGAAATGATCTATGGCCTTTGGAGGAGCAGACAATGTAGAAGGGAAGAGCCAAGAGAAAGCCACACTGTACTGGGAAAACTCCAGGGGAACTCAACGGAAAGTTAATTATAAAGAATCCACACTAACTTATTTAAATCTCTATCTGTTCCTTTAGCCCTAATTAGGTTGTTTGCAGTGCAAGATCCTACGTGTAGAACTATTAAAAATATGAAGAGTTTTGTAAACCTGTCAAAAGGGGAACAGCCCCTTAGCTTTTATAATTAGGAAAATAAGTCCCTTGTCTTGTGTGCTAGAGTATCAGTGCATTTAGAGAGAGTATGCTAATAGACCATGAGCTTGGAGGCTTAATTAGTAGCTAACTCTGTTGATGAAAAGACTCATTACTAACACCTAAGAACTGGATACTATTGACAATTTGTTTCTAGTACCATAAGTTATAGCCAAAACTTTTTTTCTGTAGTTATTACAGAGCTTCTTCTTCTCTTCTCGAAGTAAAGATCCTAATGAACGTAATGAGTATTTATAGTTTAAACAATAACAGTGCATAACCTCTAGAATCAATGTAATTAAGGGAAATCAATAACAACAGCAAAATCTCAATGTGTCAGCATTTAACCAGGAGCTGGTAGGACCAGTACCATGCAACACATCTTCAAATTGGATTTTTTCTGTGCTTGTGGTATGGTGGCCAATGTTTTGCCAGTGACTTTAAGGTAATACGAAAACCATGCTATGGTGTGAATGTATTTATTTGGTAAAAATAATGACTTTCCATACTGCATTTATTGTATTCAAACTGTGCAAGAGCCAAAGATCTCTGCTGAGGGAGTTCAAAGGTCTGTGTAGCTTGCTTTCTGAACACAAGGTTCCTATAATAATTTATCTTTTTAAGGAAGGCTGGAGCAACATGGTTTTAAATACTGCATCAATCTTAAAGTTTGCTGCTAGGTTTTCTTCTGCATGGAACAGTTTGTTCTTGATCTAGTTCTACTGTTATTGAATTTAGAGAATGTTCCTGTAGGGAGTTTTCTGGACCTGCTTGCTGCATCTCACTTTGTGTCCTGGCTTTTTTGTTTCTTTCCATTCTCCAAAGCCTACTTCTTAATTTTTGTAATACGTATTTTTCACATTCTGTGCCCTTTCTTACCACGTTTTGGGTCACTGAAAAGCTTTGGGTTTCCCCAAGTTTGTCTCTCACTAAAATGGGCACACTTCCTGCATGCTGCCATCAATTGCACTTGTGTCATTAATGGTTTTATACTTGCTACCTGTGCTATCTAACCCAGCTCACTGAAATTATTGGTCTTGAAAGAAGCCCTTTATTTGTCTTTATTTTACTCTTCTCTGCCTTTCCCTTCTCAAAAGGTGTCATCTGATCAATGCCTCCTTTCACTGCCCTCTTCCTTTCTGTAGGTTTTAATCAGACCCCAGACAAATTTCTATGCATAATTTCTCCAAGTCTTGCTGTTTAAAAAAGCTGTGGGGAGGTTTTTATTAGTTGTTTAACACATTCTTCCTGCTTATTTCCTACAAGCCTTGCATTAGCATATACATTCATCTCACACCCACTGTTGTTTTTTGGCTTGAACATAATGAGATTCCTGGAAAGAAAACCATCATCTGAGCACTCAGTTCCTTTCTGGTAGTTCCTAGAATTTCATGTCAATCTATATGATTACACAAGTGGACAAAGCCAGGCAAAAAGGATAGATTTGGAAGTTATTATTTTCATGACTAATATACTCAGTAATTGAAGTACACCTAATTGAGATGGATAACAAAGAAATTACGTGGTGCTATTTTTTTAGAGGCAGGAAAAAAAACCCCTTAGCTGCTGATGCTTGTGTAGGCATTGACTTTTAGATGTAACTAAGTAGCAATGTCATCCCTTCTTCCTCTTGTGTCTTCTACAATGGCTTTTGTGTAACAAGATCAAGGGTTAAGTTGAATCAATTATCACCCACTTTTTGTCCTTTCCTTAAATACTTCTTAGTCACTTGCTCTGAAAAGGAAGTCAAGAGGCAAACAGCTGAATTTATTCCTAGGTGCCATGTAACAATTGGAGGGTAAATCCTTTCCTCATATTTTTAAGCTTTCCCCAGCCCTTTACCAGGAGAGAGCATTGAGGTTTTTCTCTAAGTCATAGTTATTTCAGATGAATAGTGCTCGAATAGGAAATAAAAATAACACTCTGCAAGATAATGAGGTAATAGGAAAAAGTTAATGCAATACAGTTGAAACAAGTGATCCAAAAAAATTGGACAAATTTGTTTCTTGATATGACTCATGTAACTCATCAGACTGCTAAATATCCAGGTTTTCTTTTAAGCATCTTCAGTATTTACAGAAATAAAATTAATAAACTTTTAACTAACACATGAGCACTATTAATATAAAAGAGATCTAGCACAATAAATTCAGTTGGCCAATTGCAGGGCAGAATCCCTAAGTACCTTGTATTTATTACCTGCACAGGTATTTACCATATCTGCTAAGTAAGATTATCTCAAGTTTTCAACAAGATGGTACAATGAGAGATACAATCCAGGAAAATGCTTCCTTCTTAACACTGTCAATGTGCACTCTGAATGAACACCAAAATAAATAGTTTCATGAAACCTTTCAATTTTTTAATAAGTCAAAATACACTTTTCTGACAGTATAATTGCTTTTCATACTGGGCCTTAAATCTCCACTACTATAAAAGAATAATGCAACAGTAGATCATTTGTGAAAACTTAATGAAAACTGAGTTAGTGAACCTCAGAGTCAGTAGACCTTGAAATTCACTTTCAAAAACTAATTTGCAGTAAATGTATGAGAAACATATTTAGACATGATAAACTTTCAGTCCTCTGTTAGCTAGGTGTAGAAGTTTATCTTGATTAACTATTTTTTTTCTTTTAATTAATCATTCATGGAGGTAGCCAAAACGTTGTGGGTTCCATGTCCATGAGTGACACTCATCCAACAAGAGCAAATTTATTTATGTTTTCTTAGCTTGCATAAATAATGTAATATACCAAATTGTGGTGTTTCAGTAGCCTTTGATTTCTGTACCTTATTGATTAGTGAAGATCCATAGGATATCTCAATTATAATTTCTGCAAGTCAAAGATACATAAACTGTGTTGGAAAACAAGAAGAATTTAGAAGCTCTAAGCACTGATTTTATGTCAACATAAATGCTTCATACTGCTATCAGTCTCTATGTGAAATTTTAACAAACACAGCCAAGAGATCTTTCACATTCTTGCTTCAACATTCTGCTTCCCTTGTGTTGGAAGGAAATGAGAAGGGAGTTGCACTAGTTTCTATGGTCGATCCATTGATAAAGCACATGATTTCAGTACACATATCTATTTTCCATTAAACAAGAATAGGTTAGCTCAGAAATGTTTGTGCTCATGAGTTTTGCAGTAATGCACCCTCTTAAATGAGCTTCCTACCTCTGAAAGTGAAATGCATTTTTATTTAAAAAAAAAAAAAAAAAAAAAAAGTGTAATTTCAGCTCTTATCTCAATTTTCTAGTGCCCAAGGTGAAATAACTCTAGCCTGGAGATGTCTGATGGCTGGCAACTGGGCACAAGTTTTCTGTGTTTTTTTCCTAACTGCTAATTCCTTAGCTCCTTCCAGGACTTGCCTCAGCTGCCCCTGCAAATTGCAAAGCATGGAGTGAAGGCTTTGCTGGTGTCAGAGGGATTTATCTCTGGTTCAATGGGAATGGGTTGCAGATGGGGTTTAACATGATAAAGTTCCTGTTCTTGGAATAAAAATGATGCTTAGAAGATGTCACTGTGATTAACTGCTTATTTCAGCTTTCAAAATCTTTTTTGTAGTATATGAGAAAAATCTAAGGTCAAAAGACCCTGGAACTCCAGGTTTACAGTCCAGTAGGTTTCCATGGCAAACTTTCTGCGCATTTGCTTTCTCAACAGCTTTTCTAAATGTAGGAGGGTGCAATCATTGGATTACCAGAGGAAGAGAAAGAAAGCACAGATATGTTAGTTTTGTTACAAGAAAATCAAGTTCTGCTTAGCTTGGCTCACTGATAAACAGAAATGATTAGATTTTATTGTCTGATCCATTGCAAAGCTTTCAGTTCTGATAATAATAAATAATGGTGAACAGTTACACAGCCATTGCCATCAATAACTCAGCCCTGCCTAAAGATGAATAATATATATTTAGCCCAATTTTAAAGATGGAGTAAACAAGATGAATGCTTTTCCCGTGGTCAAAAAGGAAGATAGTAAAAAGAATAAGTTGTTTCTTAGACCCATTCCTCATCTACAAAGTCTTCATTAGTTTCTTGGTTAAATGCAAAATGTGTTCTAAGGTACTTTGGCATATCCAGGTGCAATAGTTGATTTCTTGTTCTGCTGTAACTGCTTCCATCTGTATCAGTTAACTTGAAATGCACTGATAACACCTAAACTTTTATAACCATCTACTTAGTATTGTGGCTTAAATTTTGACTGAGAAATTTCTTTTTGAATGATAGCTGGCATCTCTTCTACCAATCAGAGTAAGAGCACACTGACCAATGAAAGTCTTGTGTCCCTGTCTCCTTAGTGCTGGGGTGGGGTGGTCTGTAGCCCAGTGATCCACTCCCATTCCCACGAGTCAGTGACAAAATTCCATTGCACCGAGAGGCAGCAAGAGCTGATCCATGGGTCCAGGCCCAAAATATATGTGAATATGTTTATCTTTAACATAAAGATCCTGCATGCCTGTGAGGAGGTGGATAGAATCTGGTTTAGTGAAATGAAGCTGAACCATCTCTGAGTAAAGTGCTTACTATTTACAACAGCAAAGCATTGTGGGTCCAAGTCATTGCTTTGTAATAATAAAGGAAAGTGCACACAAATGCATTACTTGCCAAATCATCCAAGACTAGAGTGTTCCTTTCTCTTTCTTAATTGGATAGATAATGCCCTAATCTGTTTGGTATTGTTTCATTTCTATCTATCAGTTGTTTAAAAATACTGAAACAAGGTTATCACAAAACTCCAGATATGCCCAGCTTCGTAGTCCAAATGGAAATAATTTACTGAGAATGCTTTTCCAATCACTGTTCTTTAACTGGCTCAAGTGGAAATAAATGACACAGATCAGCTGAAGTTTTTGTAAAACTTTCCAGTGTGAGGTATGTCATGGTGATAAAATGGGTATGATGGAGTAGGATGTGTTTTAAATAAGGTATCAGCAGGATGCTCTGGGGGCCTCCCTTCTCAGGCTGCCATGGAACTCTCCTGTCAGCCTTTGTCCACTGCTGCTCACGATTACCAGTGTGAACCAAAATTATTTATGCTGTGAACTTCTTTGGGTGAACATTAGCGTTTTCTCATTCTTTTAGTGGTTTATAAAAATATATGTAAAATAGGTATGCTTTCTTTACTATTGAAAAGTCCAATAACAGAAGATTTTCTTCTTCCTCACAAACCAGAGTTAAGTTCATGGAAAGAGAAAAAAATGTAGCTAAGTTCCTTATAGAATACTGATTTATCTAAAAATATTTTTTAAAAAAGTTTCCATATTATAAGCATTCTTAAGTAAAAAAAAAAAAAAACACCAAAAACAAAAAGAGGAATTTGTTATTAATGTATTTTTATCTACTGCTTTTGAGACAGCACATAATAAATTTATGGATCAATCAATCAAACATCTAGAACCATTTCAGTTTTATGAATTTGAAGACATTCCAGTGGCTTTTTATTTCCCATCACTTGACTTGGGTGGTTGCTGCTGCACTCAGTAGGAATCCTGTGTCCCAATCCAAGCAAAGAACCAGGCTTTGACCTCATTGTTCTTGGTTTCTGGAAGCATGTGGGAGAAAGACCTTCTCAGCATGCACAAAGTAAAACAAATTAAAACCACAGTGGGATTAAAGTAATGCCTCTTATTGATTTCACCTATTTAAGTACAGATCCAAAGTAAAAAAATAGAAATAGTTTAATTATTTGGTCAGCAATCCATCACAGCAAAGAAATGGGATTATATGCTTAATCATAGAGATATTTGCTGTCAAGAGTGGGTGTAAACTACAAAAGGTGAGATGAAGAATGAGGGCTTTCTTATGACGAATATCAGTGGCACATTCCTTGGTGGCACAGGAGAGGGATAATGCAATATATATTGCTTTTTAATCTTTTCATTTCTAAAAGAGCAACAATCCTGGCATTTGTACAGTGCCATTAAATTGCATTTTCAGAGCTTATCAAACAGTTGAATATGCAAAGCATCATTTTATGGTTACCTGCTTCTCCTGCTCTCAGGTTCAGAGTTATTGACAAGCCTCCTGACACCCAGGGCATTTCTCCTCTATTCTTTGACACATATAATACTGACACATCCAGGAAATCCTTCCAGACAGCATCAGCCATGGCATGCAAAGCTGGCCTTTAGTTGGTTTCTCTTGCTATTTGACCTGGGATTTAAAGCCTTTAGACGTGGCATATCTCAGATTTGGAATGAGAGACCAGGGCAGGACTCAGTGTGACTGGAAGTAGGGAGGAAAGCAATGCCTGCACTTGGATCCAAACTGTGTCAGTGTGATTTTGGATACAGAAAAACTTTCAGTCCTAACTTAAGCTGTCTGAATCATCCTTCCAGATCCAGGAGCATAGTTTGCAGGTGTGGAAATTAGGCAGCTTGGTTCTTAAAATAAGATGTGTGAATATGGCCTAAGTGCCTTAAAGGCAACTCATTTTTGTTCATCACTGCTAATTGCTAAGTGAATTTCAAGGTTCTTCATTGTGCTAATTACAGGATAGCAAGAAATCCCGGAATGAATCTCTGTGAATTCAGAGAGCAGTGCTGTCACTGTACGCCTCAGTCTTTAATTATGATAAAATTACAATGGGATTGCCTAATTTTGAAAGTTTGGATTTTAAGGGGGAAGAAATTAGACCCAGTTCCTGTCCCTTATGTAGCAGTAAGGAAAACTACTGTTGTGTGCCAGGCTTGTAGCAGGCTGACTCATCCTTCAGATGATCAGCTTCATTACAGATGAGGACAGATGAATCCAGTGTGGAGGTGGTGTTTGGCTCGCATAAGAGCTCCACACCTCTGCAAATCTTCTTCTCTCTGTGGCCTACATCCACTGATGTACCTAAATAGATGGGTAACTCTTATTCCAGGATTAGTTCTACTGAAGTTGGAAAACACAAAGCAGTCATTTTTCTCTTCTGTAAGAGGCATACACTGAAGAACAGTTTTGGAAAACAACCTGCTTTGCATTAGAATGGAGGGAATCATAAATTTTGATTGCTGTGGAGAAGACATTTCCAAGAATTCAAAGAAATGGTCTGTGACCATCCATTCCTGCAGGCACATGTACAAACACAATTGAGTAAGGTAAATAAACTGACCACAGACATTACTGATGTTGCAAATTATTTTTTTTCCAGTTTGTTCAGGGACCTTTTGTTTATAGGAAGTAACAGCTACATTTCTCAGTAAGTCAGTAGCCTGTGGGTCAATTAAAATTTTGCCATTAGGTTAATGTGGCATAGAGAAAGAATCACTGCAAAAATAAAGTAGATTCAACACATTCTGTGATAATAATGAGGCCTGATCTATATTCCCTGTTTTGAGCAGCTGAGTAATAAACCTTGTTGAGACTTTGCTTGATTGATAGATGGCTTCTATCCAGTGACTCCAGATAAGACAGTAGGGAAAAAGCAGCACAAAAACAAAAGGGAAAAAAAATAAAACTGATCTCAGGCTGTTATGGTCTGATGGCTCAACGTGCTACTGGTGTCTGCCAGCATATTGATTCTTCACATTTGATAGCGCTAAACTGGCACTTTTACCAGCTGAAAGGATTGGATCAGGAGTGACAGAGCAGAGGGAGTCAGTGCCTAGTTTCTGTAGCTTCAGGGCAAACAAATTGCATGGCAACGATTTACTTTTGATAGGGATAAAGGAACCCAGTGAAGCTGACCGTTGGTTCCTAACCTCGTGTGTTACAGGAAAACCTTTGAATGATTTTCTGCTTGTTGTTGTTACTCAGCTTTATGGAGATATTATAATTCAGAATGAACTCACAGGGTTCTCTGTGTGAGTGTTATCAGCAAGTTTACCAGGTGTGTGTGTTCCTGTGGTATTGCTTGGGCAGAGAAAAGTGTTGAAAATCAGTATTTTCGTATTATAAATGAAACACAATCAGCAGTATGCTCTACACAAAGTACTGGCTGTATTTGAAAGAACTGTACCACAAAAATGGTTAAGGGTTTACCAAGCAGACCTCACAAATAATTTACAGGATGAATTTTGTTCAAATTTTTACTAGATTAATTTGAATTCTGTCTCCCTATACATATAACTCCTCTTCATAGCATTGGGTGTCCTATGCATGGAGAGAGAACAGAATAATACTGAGAGCATCTGCTGTGTAAATGGCACATTGGTTTATGTTCAGGAGCTGTAGTAGATATGAATGAAACTCTTGAGACACATTGATTTGTATTGGGGTTTTTTTTGTGTGTGTGTGATTTTAATTGGGTGAATGTTGCTTGGAAAATGTGTTTAGATATCGCATACTAGAAACTGTACTGTGTTATTTACAAGGGGTCATTCCTGTTTCTGGATTTTAAAAGGGAATGTCTTTGTCTTCCAATTATACATCATGATTAGCATTCACACTGAAGATCTCTGAATTCTTCCCAGCTTTCCCCATGAATAGTTTAGTTTGCTGCTTAGGAATGTATTGCACTCTTGCATGTGTAGTTGAGGAAGATGTAATCAGGTCAGAGATCCATACACATATTTGAATAAAAGTTGTTCAGACAACATTCCTCAGACGTTGCAAATAGTCAGATTTTACTATAAATGACCAGTATCTAGCAGAGAGCAGGGAGTAATGTGGGAATGTTACAGAAGGCTGTATTTCCTGTGTGTGGGTTAAAGATTTAATCCTTTATGTAAGATGAAAGGCACGGTAGGTTTCTGAAAGGGTATATGCATTCACTGAGCCAGAGAATAATTATAGCACAGTGAGTTATAAAATTGATGTTTCTATGTTCAGTTTCATTGTCTTGTTGTAGCCTGTGTCTTAATGGAATAATTATCCCTCCATTAGTGTGTTTACTCTGGGAGGTGGAGTGGTACCTGCTTTCATTTATCTGACTTGTTTTTTTACTCTCTTATGAAACTTGCTTTTTATGAGATCATTTGATTGTGAAATTTCCGTTTCCTGGATGAATGAAAGGTGAGGGGAAGAAGGAATTGGTACTTCAGATTCCACTTGTATCCAGTTTTTATTGGATTTTTCAGGATTCAGATTTTTGTAGTGTTGCCAATGTGGTAAAATTGTAATTTATAACAGGGAAATTATATATTTAAATTGGCCTACATGTTGTTATAAACACTAGCTTGTTTGTCTTGCCACATCCATTCTCTCATCAACTCAGTCACCTGACGTTCCTCGAGCAGGTGCTGGGTTTCATGGTGTCAATCTCAGCAATTGGAACCTGATGTTTCAGTCTGTTTCTGCCTTGGAACCCTTTGAGGGCTTTGGACCTTGTTGAGATGATTGCTCTCTCCCCTTTGTCCGTCCTTCCAGGAGAAATAACATCAGAGTGAGATTGTCAAAACAGCTGCCTGAGTATTGATTCAGGGAATTCAGGCAAGCCTTTAAAGGAGCTGTAAGAACAGCAGATCTGAAAGGCTGGAGCATTGCTCTGCTTATCCAGCAGCACCAGCTCCACTCCCCTTTCTGTATAAGTATGTTTGATAAAAAGATGCAAAGACTTCTAACCTCATTCCAGCTTCTTACAGATTTCCTCCATTTCTTTGTACCTGTTCTTTCTGTTCCTTATTTCTGGCTGCTGGTTATATTTAGGGTTGGTGTCACAGCCAGCCTGTGAATCCTACAGGAATGAAAATTTCCTTTCCTACACGGAATGAAATAAAGACTGACAATAAGCTTGTGCTGTACCAGTTGCTCTAAACCAACTCTAGGTTTTTTGCACACAATTCCTACACACCGCACTGACAACTTTATTAATATTGACATTAATTTTGCAGATTTCAGTTGTGTGCTAAGATGAGGGGTTTCATGTGAGACCAGGCCACGTAAGGGAAGATTACACAAAGGGGAAACATTGATTGCTTTCCCAAGCATTCATTCTGTCTTTTGTACCTGTTATACATCAGAAGCAGCATTCAATGTCAATAGAGAATGTCCACAGCATGGTTTATTGTGGGACTGGAAGGGCATAGATAGTGATGCCCCTCACCCTTTTCAAGGCACTCTTTGGAGCAACACACAGGTGAGCTGGGCTCCCTCATGGGACTTTTCCCTTCTTTGCACATCCACCATTTTGCAGATACAACAGTGCACAGTGTGAAGGAGGCTTAAATACAGTATTTTATTTAATTATATATCATTATACTTCCTTTAAAATAGGCAGGGTGTTGATGAAGAAAGAAGCATACATTCCATTATTTCTTTAAATAACAAGAATGAACTCTTCAGCACAAGTGAAAGCAGACCATATGCCTTCCCTTTGGGTATCCCTTGGCACTGAGGTTCTGGCATCACAGTCCTCCGTGTAGAAGCCAGCAAAAGATGTTTAATGGCTTTCAGACTCCGAAATGAGTTCTGTGGCCATGTGTGTCCCTCTCCAGTTGTCTGAGGAGATGAGCTTGAATTACAGCTCAGCCACTGCTGCCAAGTACTTTCCATTATTCCAGCAGACCAGGTTGCCAAGCAGGATTTATGGTCCTTTTAACTCAATATCAGGCGATGGAGCAGCATTGTGTGATACAGGCTGTATACCAGATATTCTTATCAATGGAACAGGACTCTCTAGAATCAGGGAGATAATCAAGTCTGCAACTCTCACATTGGTAATTGGCACCACTTGGAACACAGTTAAATATAAAAATACAAACTAGGAGCGCAGAAGAAATGACTTTGTTTTTGCTGTTGATTAAGTTACTATGCAGATCATACAAATTGCTTTCCCATTAAGATTTTGTAACCTCCTTCCTTGCCCTCTGTCCATGAAGTTTTGAATATGCCTGCAATACAGCAGCTCTTTTGATTGGGTACAATTTTGATAATTACAATTGAATATTATTTTTAATCAGTTGTGAACGGAGACAAAGCTGGGGTTTGTGTTGCTAATAGTGATGAAACTGAATATATTAAGCTTTATTTTTCATTCCTATGAACAAAGAGATAGTTATGATATAGAAGTAAACATTTACATTCAGATGTAAAAGAACATTTTTTTACTGTGATATTCATAGTTTGAGACTCAGTTTTAGCACAAACCAGAAACCTATCTTTCCAGTTATTAATAGCCAGGAAAAAAAAGGCTAATCATTTTAGAGTGGTCTACATATATTTGCAGAAAAGATAAGCTATATAACTGCCTGTGCTGTTGTATCTCTACTAATTTGAATATAATGAGCAAACTCTCACCTCACAAAAATTGGGTCCTGGGGGTTAACATATTAGCTTTTTATCTCCAGTGTTATAAAAAATGTCATTGCCTTGCAGCTAATTATATTAAATAGTTACAGATATAAAATACATTGGAATAGTATTTTAATAAGCAGACAAAAATAAATGGCATTGCAGCTATAATTTTCTTGATTCTGTTTTTCCCAAATATTACTGATTTATAAGATGTTCTGAATGTCCTTGACTGGGATACAAGTAGCCCTGCTGGCCTTTAGTGTAAGCTCGAAAACAACAGCTGTAAACCACAGGTAAATTAGAACATGGCTTATGTCAGTGTGATTACAGTACCTTTTTACAGCCAAATAAAAATAAGAAACAATAAAACAAAGCGACATTTGCTCTTTACTGTTCACCATGAAGTATTCAAGTATTGGAGGAAATTATTCTTGTGTGATAAATAACTGCTGGTGGATTTTCCTCGGCATTGGACTTGGCTTCCAAAAACTGTTTATGCAGAGAATCCCTTAAACATCTATTTCTTTTTCTGTGTCTGTGCTCGACACAAGCTTCAATATCCTTTAGGCTATATATGAACCTTCTCAGATTGCAAAAAATCCCTTTAATGGCATGTCTGATGCTCACTATCATGAATACATGTATGTTTTCCCTCTTCTATTTCATCTTTTTGCTTGAGAAGAAAGGCATTGCATTTATGTTATGAGGCAATCTAACTAATGGCTAAATTAGTGGTATTCAGAGGATACCAACTAAAGCTAAATTTGTATTGATGTTTACAGTTTCCATCAGATTTCTGGATGACTAAAGAAACCAATTATTAAGCTGATATAATGAGACCTGATATTCTTATGTTATTCTACCATCTCAGACTGTACTGAGAGAAGCCATCTCAAGTTCTGGGGAAAAAAAATCCACAGAAAATACTGTCCCAACTGTAATAAACTCTTAGACAAATTAAACACGACTGGAGCTAACCTACACTGGAAGCTCAGGTGCTTTCTCACAGCTGTGTCAGTCTTCATAGTGTATTCACGGTTTGCTAGTAACTCCATTTTCAAATTTGTTCCTTTGGTTGGCTTTAGCTGGGTTTAAACTTAAAGAAACCCTAAAACAACCTGCAAAGAAAGACTACTTCTTCTTCACTTTATTAGGAAGGGCTCCAGAGCTGCTGCTTTCTCTCTGCCCCTTTCTCTGCACCAGTGGTGAGCTGCATCTTTGAGGTTCCATTAAATGTTTGCCACCGTGGCTGTGGGGAGTGAATGCCTCAGACATTTCCTGTGCAGGGCCTTTGTCTGTCCTAAATTGCATCCATTTGACTTATTTGCTGGTATTTTTATTTGAAGCAGTAGAAAAAATGAGGGTCTGGTAATGTACACTGGGGCTGAAAAGGAAATTTTTCAGTGAGGAAGTCTTTTGGGCATTTTCCTATTTGGAGGAATTAGGATTTGTTCCTCTATGGCAGCTCTTCTCAGAAATGTAGTACTTAACTTCTCAGATCCAGTAAACCATTTAGGTCTTTTATGTCAGCTTCAATTTCCCTTCCAGAGAAGTTTTAGTGGTCAAAGGATGTCCTATTAAAGGTGACCAGGTGGAGGTTATTTGACCTGCCTTTAGATTTTGGAAAGTGTTAGGAATTTCTCCCTGGTGTTCTTCTTCTTTTCCCTCCTCTGCCTTCCAGCACATGGATTGCAACTTCCTGGAGCACCTGCAAGTGCCTGGAGGACAGGCATTCCATGTTGGGCACTGCAGGGAGGGGATCATCTCCATCCTGGTGCCCATTCACAGGCAGAGAGCCTGATGTAAACAGATTCCCATCCCCACCATGGGCAAGTCTGTGGGAAGACTGGGCCTGTGGAGATCTCTGGCTTTGTGCACCCTGTTCATTGTGCTCCTTTGACACAAGGACTGCTTTGGTTTGTGTAATTTTACAAGCTACTGAAGCAGGACCTATTGATATTTAAAAAATAATTAAAGCAGTCAGGGTATTGAGTATTAAAATGCTGCCTTTATGCAGTATCTACTTTTTATATTACAGCATAAGATTTTCACTCTACTTTTGCTATTATGAATCCATTACATGTAAATGAATGAATACTATTGTTAATAACCATTTACAGCATACAGTGTTAAAGCTCCAAAGGAGCTATTAGAGTTTACTGTATGCTGTGAATATATATGAAGAACAATACACAGACCTCAGCTAAACCATAATGAGTGCATTGACATAACATCAGCTCTGAAAAGAATCTAGGACTCCATATCATGTGAATGGCAAAACAAAGAAATTCAAGGTCCAGAGTCCTCTTCTTTAGATCAGCCAGCCCCAGTGTTGTGTGATGGGTATCATTACTGGTAGCAGTTGTGCAGTGCTGCTGCTAATGGAGTGTGCCAAGATTGCCTCTTGTAGTGTTTAGTTCACTGTGTCCCCTCCTGTGGTACTGGGATGCCACCACATTTGGGATATCCTGCATTTCAGCATACAGAGTGTACAGGGACGTTCACAGCTTGTCTAGTTTGGAATATTATAGCTGGAACACAGCCTAGGTTCTGTGTACAGAGGTGCATTTTTGTCACAAGGGTGTGAGGTGTCTCTGTAGCAGAGTTAGAGATTTGGTAACACTCAGTACAGATGCAGATCTCAGTAAGTCCAAACACACAATAGGCGTACTTCAAACCACTGCAGCATGAATTCCTTCTGCTTCTAAGACAAATCTGGAGACAATTTCTTCAGAGGTGAGATACCTTTTGACTCTTTGTTGGTTTGTTCTAACACTCCAGTGACAAACTTTATGGTACTGTCTCATTATTGGAGTGGAAGGGAACAGCTCAGAGGGAGCAACAAGAGCTCGCAAATTGCTTCAGTTCTTACATCCATTAGCCTGACCAAGGACTTCCAGTTCCCACTTTTTCAATTATATTTTGTGTTTTAGTTTATTGCTTTTGATTGCAGCATTAATCTGTTCTGGAGGAAATGTACTGAAATTCTTCGTGTTCATTGACCACACTTAGGAATTACTGGAAATGGAAACTTAAACGGCTGCCCAAATTTGGTGCTAATTTCAATATCCTTGGCTTTTTACATTCATTTTTAAAACTTTTCTCCTTGGTGATGTTTTACTGACTTCCCAAAATATGAACCAGATTATTGCTAGCTGGCACAGACTTTCATGATGAAGGTCACTAAGGTCATCCTTTAATTTTAGATTCCTCTGAGCCAGGTGAAGCTTCTGAAAGTTTCCTGAGAGCTAGGAGCGCTATCTAACAAGCAATCCTTGTGAAGTTAGAATTCTTGCTTTTCTGAAATGCAGGTGGAAGGCAAGCAGAAAGAAAAGTTTTGATCTTTGGAACGCAGACACAATTCTCAAAACATAGACAGCTCCAGAGGGTAATGTTGCCTAGAATTTTCTGGCCGTCCATGGCTGTGTCCTGCAGAACTCAGTCCTGAGCTCAAGTGGCTTGGTACAGGCAATGGTGACATTACATCTGAAGTTTTAAGTACTGATTTTCTGTCACATGGAAAAAGTGAAATTCCTCCTCTCATGATGTCAGAACATGAATTAAATGGTTTATGACAAAGAAAGGATAAAAAAATGCCCATATGAATTAAAGAAAAGAAAAAGGAATATCCCTCTAATGTCAGGTATAAGCTTCTTCAGGACAGAACATGAATGAAATGGAGGGGCCCTGCAGCAAAGATACTTTTCTGTCTGAGCATTAGTTGAAATAAAAAGGTAACAAATGTGCAGACGGAGACTTGCCTTATCAACCTTTTTTTTTTGGTCAATATAACATCTAAATAGTAAATTCATGCTAAGTCTGTTCTATGCATTTTTTCTCAGCTATATTGAAGGCAATCAATTAAAACTCCTCCTCTCTGTAGTGAACATTTCTGGTGGAGCTCAGTCCTCCATTAAGAGTTTGTAAAGTGAACCTTTCTGAAACACAAAGAGCCATCGAGGGCACAGTTAAGAGACCAGCAGCAGTACCAGCCTTTTACTGTGCTGGCACCCACAGAGTTCTAACAAGTAGCCTGCCTGACAATCTCAAAAAAATAAACACCCTAAACCTCATACTCTCTCTTCATAGTACATCTCTAGTCCAAAAGTAGTCGTCTCTCTTTTTTGCTATCTGTTTTCTAAGCACGTCTCCTTTAATTAGGTCCTGTGCTCCTCTCCGATTTGTTTCTTTGCCAATATTAAACAGTTTTCTGTATAGTGAGCAGATTCCAAGGCAGATGTCCAATCTTTTTGGATTTTGCTCACTGATTGTAATAAATTTATTACTTCTTCCCTGCAAACATAGAGCAAAATTCTTTTGTTGAGCAACAGACCTACACTGAGTATCTGTAAAACCACATCAACACAGCAGGAGCTCAGAAGCATTAGTGGTAATAACTTCCTCTGTGGCATTTCCGTGTATTTCACTTCACGTTTCTGGGGTTTTTCTCTCTTCCATTTCTTTGGCCAAGAATTTGGCTCAAGCTTAAATTTTGTGTTATATGCACTCCATTCAAAAATGTTCAAGGCATCTTGTTCAGGAGACTCCTCCAAAAACTCAAGATACTCACAGTTTAGAGTGTTAATGAAGTATATTTCAATAAAAAGTTAGAACTAGCAAAGGGCAGACTTAATTGGATCAAGTCTGGTTTATTGTAGTCTTTCAACAAATTTACTGTTAGACACAGAACCAGATTTTGTTTGTTTCAGATACCAAAAACCTCAGACATGCTCAGGTTATGCAGGAAGAATCAGGCTCTTCTTGACTGTTTTTCTGCTCTCTTTAAGAACTTCATAAAGGAATAAGCAGAGAATAAGTGGCTGATTCTATTTGAAGCTGGTGTCATCTGAAGAGGTGTGTTCCCAGAGGTGCAGGCTGCACATCTGTACCTTGAAGGAGTCTCTGCAGACCCATCAGCCAGAGCTGTACCTCTCAGCTCTCTGTATTTTACCTGGTTTTTACACATTATAAGATGGCATTCTATGTTCTTTATAAAAGACATGTGAGAAAAAAATCCTGAACTATTACTGGAGGAATCTATTTTTCTAAATAGATAGAACCATTGTGAAAACCAGCTCCAATTCATGCCTTATTTATGCATCATAAGTCTTTTCTTATGCATCATGAATGTGTGCTGGGTTTGTCAGACCTACTGGCCACACATG
The DNA here is from genome assembly GCA_013401135.1 of Cettia cetti. Taxonomy (NCBI): domain Eukaryota; kingdom Metazoa; phylum Chordata; class Aves; order Passeriformes; family Sylviidae; genus Cettia; species Cettia cetti. The sequence continues at coordinate 73,695 of VZUI01004764.1, forward strand.
GGGTCATTCCCAATGCAGTGGTTTGACTGGCTTTGTTTCCAGGCCTTGGAGCACTACCTTTCCCAGGGCCACCACTCTCCTTAGCACTGACCACGCTCAAAGGGTCCATTGTACAAACCCACAAATTCAATGAGCCTGCCTGAATGGGTAAAGTTATACATGGGGCAAGCAATCAGGACTCTACTGAGCCCAACCAGGTTGTGCTGCTGTCTGGCAATTAACTTCCCCAAAGAAAGAAAATTGAAATGTGCCATTTAGGCCATTCTGTGCATTGTTTGTACATACTGGAAAGGAGAACAAAGTACATGCTCTTAACAGCTAACAGGAAGAGTATTTGTTTGTTTTCTCTTTGTCCCTGTTAAGGCACTCTCAACATGCCAGAGCTGAGACCCTTTAATTTATCACCTTCCTGTGCTCGGGTCTTTATTACACTCATTGCTTAAGCTAATGCAGGTGGTCGTGCCCTGCCTTGCAGCTGCTTTGCTGTTCCTGATGGTTGCAGTTCAGGTTTTTTTTTTTGCTCTGCTCCTGTTTCTTAGACATAGAAATTGATGCTTCAGTTTATTCCATTTACATTAATCAGTCTTTTATCATTTTATTGCCACTTCTCTGCTGTGACTCTAAAGGAAGAACAATGTTTATTCCCTCTGCCCAGCAAGGTTTAGCACTGATTCTCTGTGCTACTGTTGTTCTTTGTTTCTTTATAATGCAGCTTCATCTATTGTTTACAGTGTATTTATGAGCAGCAGAGGCTTGATGCCTTTTAGAACGAAATGCCTTCCTTTTTTCTAAAAGTCTCCTTGTGTATTTGTAAAGCACTAAGTATCCTGGTGGTGTTCAAAAAGGGGTCATGATTATGAGCACAAGAGAGAGGAAGAAAAAGGTGGGTCTAAAAATGGTTCCTCTTACTTGGCAAATCCCCTCTCTCTGGATTCTGAGCTGTTGGATGGTAGTGACACAGAAAGCTTCTGGTAATCTTTATTGCACCTGTTCACACTGCAAAGTCAATATAACTCTGAGGGCTTAGGCTGGATTGCACTTTGATCATACATGTTGGTATCTGTAGCTCCAATCTGGAAAGGAGCTGCTGTGTGCAGAGTACAATATTAATTATCAATTAAGTAATCTGGGGGCTCAGGTCTATTTTCAGACATTATTTAGGTACCTCAGGAATCAAAATCTCTTGGCATTTTCACAGCAGGAGGATTTTACAGAGATTTTTTTGAAGGTAGTAATTGCAGTCATGTGGTGAAAGCATTTTGTTTACAAATAACTCACACAGGGATGGAGCTCAGTACCCCCATAACAGAAATTGTGTAGTGGTCATTAACAGGAAGGACTATGGTTATATTTATGTTAAATTACACTGAAGAAAGTAATACCAAATTCCAGCCATTCCCATGCAAATAGATGAAGGGTGAAATTAAAATTTTGCTGAAAATAATATGTTAATATGGAAATTAAGGTCATTAAATGAAAGGGAGTATGAAGAAACAAAACAATCAACTTGATAATAATTTTTTTAATACTAAAAGTTACAGCTTGAACACTCAAAGGGCTTTTCAGACATGGAATGTGAACTGCTTGCATTTTCATGAGGCCAACTTTAAAATAATGTCCTTCCTGATTAGCACAGCGAGCATCATTGCATTTAATTAGGTAATGACCTCTGCTTAGTGAATGTTATAAACTAGAGTGAAATTTGAAAAGTGGTACAATAGCAAGCTGCAGTAATCATGTTTCTATTGGTATTGCCAATTGGAGATCATGAATGATAAACATTAAACCACAACATGTAAACAGTTTTTTCCCTGCAGAATTTAGGCTCAGACTGATCACTTGTCTCTCTTAATATGATTTGTCCTGGCTATTGAAAACAAGGACTCCTCCCTCCCCCGATATCTCTTCTAATGTAATTAGCATCTAGTCAATAATGTTCAGCATTTCATTTTACCGCTTTAATTAACAAATTCAATTTGTTCAAACTGCTGTGAAAACAAATTAAAAGCCCAGTGAATAAAAACCTTAGTGCCAGAGATGTGTCTAAGGTGTTCACCAAACACTTCCCTTGCTAAAAGATCATCTGTGGCTTCTTTCCCCCTGTGAAGATGATGGGGATTTTCAAAACTTGGTCTGATTTTTTTTCCACTGGAGCAAGTTCAGATTCATTGTGGCAGGGTTTATTTGGGTTTTTTAATTCTGACAGAGATGGTTTCACAGCAAATGCCAAGTCCAAGGAACACAGCAAGGCTGTCTGGTCACGCTGCAGACACTGTAAATGTTGAACATTTAAGCACTTCCAAAGGTTCATCACCTCGGCTCTTGCTGCGCCTCTCCCAGTCTGCACCAACAAGTACAAAAGATATTTTTGGTGCAAATGCAGCAGAGTCTGTACAGCCACAGCTGCCTCCAGAGCAGCCTGTGTGTGGCCAGGACAGAGCAGCTGCTTTCTGCTTCAGCTCTGAGCAAGCGGAGTCTCCTGATGCTGCAGCACTGCCTACCCAAGCTCAGCCTCTCCTGTCACCACCTGGGAAGCCACCAAGGCTGTGACAGCCCCTCTGTCCCATGTTCCCATGTTTCCCTTTAGCCTTTTCCCCCAGTTTCTTTCGTAGATGACAGCATTTATTGTACAAACACTGTCAGAGCTCTGGAAAGGTTGAAACAATACAGATTGAGTTTAATAACTACTGTAAATGTCCCACAAACTTGGTCAACAGAGCGGCGTGTATTTATATGCACAATAAACACAAACACAGGCAACCCCCACACGGCTGTTTGGAGGTCGGCCTTCCCTTCCCAAAGAAGGTCACTGGCAACTGTGGGCTTTCTGCCAACATGCAGCATTTAGCTTTGCAATATTCATGCAACGGCTTTTTAATATTTACAGCTCTAGATTTGACACAGCTCTCCTTACGTATTTTGATTGCTTTGGCTTTTTCCAAGACCTTCCCGAGGTGGCTGTTTGAGAAGCACATTTAAGAGAGTAAATGTTAGCTACTGAGCAGTGCTGGGGTTGGAAATTGAGGCTGCTGAGGTAAGTGTCACACCTCCACCAGCCAGAGGGGCTCAGGAAGGTTTGTTGGTTAGGATTTATTTTGCAGACCAACATGGAAGAAGTGGACAGTGCACACAGGCTCCCTTTGCTGCTTTGAATGGCATCTGTGCTGTGTAACACACCACAAAGTTTAGGCTGCGAGTTTTTCCTCAGCTGTGGATCTAGTTTGAGTGTCTCTCCTTTATTTACCCCTGCAATAACACAGAATCAAAGTCACAGAGTGGTTTTGGTTGGAAGGGATCTCAGAGACCACCTCATCCCACACCCTGCCATGGGCAGGGGCACCTTCCACTAGAGCAGTTTTCTCAAAGCCCCATCCAACCTGGTCTTGGGCATTTCCAGGGATGCAACATCCCCAGCTTCACTGGGCAACCCATTCCTGTGCCTAAACCACAGAATATCTATGTATCAATCAATGTCTTTGAGAGATTTAGTGAAAATTGCTAGTGGGTGCAGTGATGGTAGAGAAGACTGACAGATTAATAGGGATTTTTACATAAACCTAGTTCTTCAGGAATCCAGGCTGAAAAAGACCTTCAACTTGCTGTGTTTCCCTTTGTAGATGATTTGTTATTTCTCAGTTTGGGAATGTGTAGTGTTTACTACTCCACTGAGCTCATCTCCACTTTTACGTGCTCTGAAGTTCATTACACTGCAATTGACCATCATACTTGAATTTTTTTTTATCTGATCACTCCTAAAATTGATCTAGCATTAGCTAGAATTTTACCTGTTCATTGCTGTACTAGAAAAATTGTAGTATGTGCTGCAAGCTGACGTCTGGAGGAAGTGAACCAAGTCTGGAGGAAGTAAACCACTGAAACCTGATACCTTGTGATGACCAAGAATATGAAGCAAAAAGCATGATTATGTATTAATGTAAACAAGTGGATGCAAGAGCTTTCTGAGATCAGATGGGGGCATTTAGAAAATAAATGTTCATATTATCCACTCTAATTTCTCCTTGGTGGATTCACCAATCCCTATCTTTCATTTAAAATTGACATTATAATATTTAGCGACACATACTGGTGGTGTTGCCTGAGCAAATCTGTGTCTAGTGATTGCCTCTCTGCTCAGTTATGTATAGCTCATGCCTCTCTGTCTCTCTCGGTTTCCTTTATTTTCTCTTCTCTTTTTTTTTTTTTTTTCAAATGTAACCTCATGCCAAATGGTATAAATTATCCAACCATCTGTCCCCCTTCTTCAAAACCCTGAGGGAAAATAGATCTGAAGTGTAGCTCATTTTTGCCAAAAATACCAGTTGTAATAGATCCTGACTTTTGTGTCCACTCATCTTGTAACTGGTGGGAAATCCCATAGCCTTGGAATTTTTGGTAGCTATGTCAGATCCTTTAATTAGCAGGTCACCAGTATTGTCCCAGCTCAGTGATGGCAGGAGCTCCTGGACCTCCTGGTTTTAATCTCACCTGTGACCAGTAGAGGAGCTCCCCCTGCCTGTTACTTCTACAGCATTTTTAAGTGGATGAACTGTTCACGTTTTCCAGATATTTTCTTTGAGGTTTAAACAATTTCATGTAGTTATATATCTGCACCCCCCCCTAATTTTCTGTCTTGTAAAATAATAATAAGGAAACTGATTTTGCTGCATGAGTCAATTTGCACATCAAGCAGCCTTTACATTATTTCCCTGTCTGCTGAGTTTCTGTGCCATGTTTTGCTGTCTGGCGTTCAGCTTTCCCCTACTCTGTCTTTCTGACTTGTCAGCTGAAGCTGAAATGCTAATTGAAATCGAATGGGCCTGTCAACTGTGCTGCTCTCCCCTGTTGTGCGGAGCTGGTCTCTTCACTAACTGGGAGGATCCAAAGCTCAGGGAAGATGCTCTTCTTCCCCACGGCATCACATTGTGCAATGAGCCAAACTTGTGAAAACTTCCTGTACTAGAGGCATCCTCCAAAGCCATGTCTATAAACCAATCTTCCACTTAACTGCTTCCAAAATGAGTGTGAGTGAAGGCAGCTGACCTTAGGACGGTTCTAAAGTCCTGGAAATTTCTTTTTTTTAGCCTGAGTTGTTGTTAAATGAGGAACTCATCAGCTATGCTTCCACCTTGCTCTCTAATATATTGCCTCGTTTTCTGATTGAAGAGATAAAGAGAATCAGATCTGAGATTAGGAGAGCTTCAAATGTAGAGATCCTTCAAAGATACCTAGCCCTGGTGGCATGATGATTTATATATTATCACTAGAGCTCTGCAGCTGAGGTGAACTGAACCATGGGGTCTTCTTCCATACCTCATACATAAAAACCTTTTATCTTTCAAAGAGATCTATATGACTCTTACACTAGTCTTCAAAATCTATACAAGGTGTAAAAGAGCCCATGTTACATTGGGGAACCTGAAGGAAGAGGCAAAGCACATAATTTATTTCTCCTCATTAATAATGGCCCTCATATTGAGGTGAGAGCTTTATTACTGGGATTGTAGCCAATATTTCCTCACCATTGTGTTAATTTTAGGTAGTGCTACATGAATAATATACCATCAACTACACTCCCAGAATTTGCTGTGATCAGTAAGATCTGTCCTGGCTGAACCCAAGGGTCTCAATAAGAAACCACATAATTCTGACCCATCCCCAGGATATGCATCTCAACAGTTTCAATCAGTTTGAACCTCACCTATTCACATTGCTGTGCCAATGCATTTATGCCTTCAGTCATCCAGTGAAGTATTATTGCAGCTGTGCATGGAACACACACTTAGATGTTTGTGACTTTCACTTCTGTTAAGCTGGCACTGTGATAGGTGCCCAGTCATGATAAACACAAGTATATAAGCAAACACAGAGAAATTCGTATGCATTTTGGTATATGAACCTCTAGTATCCTTTGAAAATATTTCCTTTGACTCTGTACAAACTAGCTTGGCTGGAACTGTTTGCCTTGCTACAGAAAGAATTTCCAGATAGCAATTTTTAGTAAAACAAAATTTTAGCCCTTGAGCTTATCTCAGTGTGGCAGCTCTTCCATTTCAGACAGATTAAGATCTTTTCCAAAGTACTTTGGATTGCTGGCTATCCAAGCATATGTCATTAGGCAAAAATGAAGGATAGATATTGAAAGATGTGTTTTAACACTCAGGTGTTTGATTTTTATTTTTTTTTTTCTAAAGGGACTGGTTTCTGAAATAAATTTAGATATTCTTTTAGCAGAACTATTTAACCGTGGTATCACACAGGGTTTACTGTGTCCCCAGCCCCAATAAAACCTCACCTCTTTCCCTTTTCACAAGATGTGCTCCAGGAGATGCTCTGGGCAGAAAAAAACAGACCATGGCTTGTCTTGAGTTTTACGTTCATGTTGGCTATCAGGTATTGATGCCAAATAAAAGGTCTGGAAAATGTAGACCTTGATGCCAGAGGGACACTTTGTTGGATCATTGCCTTTGCTTGCCTCCAGACTTCAGGAGGAAATTACCAATTATTGAGACTTCACTTCTTTCAAATGTCACTGACCATCAGGTTCAAAAGCAATTTTGTATGATCTGGAATATACCAACAGAAGAACTGATAATTCTGCCTTGTTTCCACAGAAGGCCAGCATTTCCTGCAAAGACTGTATTTAATGCTTGCTCCAAGTGTTAATCTAGCAAGATGGGTAGAATCTGGCTGCATTTAGTTTAATATCTGTAAAACAAAGATAATGGTGTACCTCAAAGGTGAATTGTCAGGATTAATCCATTAATTTTTATAAAGTTACTTTCAGCTTCTGAGATAGAAGGCTCTAAAACAATGCAAAGTATTATTCATACTATTATTATTTTATGAGTCATAACAAGACATTTCTTCCTCTTCATAAGAATTCCAATAAGATCTCCTTTCTTTATCAAACTGAGACGATGTTTTAAGTTCTCCGATTTCCTCAGAAACAACATACAGTTGTTTAGTTGCCAGTACATTTTTAAGAAAATGGCTCAATGTCCAATTCCTTTTTTGCTCTTAACTATGTTGATTTATAACCCTAATCTGACAGACGCCCAAAGATTGATATCTTCCAATTACCTGTGGTTTGTAACATCAACTTAATAATCTTGCAATTTCTACAAGCTCAGGTTGATAACCACGGTGCTGAAACTGGATAATTTGCTGATTTTTTTTTGGTCTTTCAGCTTTGGAGAGATCCATAATAATGCATTTTGAAAAAAAAAAATGAGAGAGAGAGAGAGAGAGGGAGAACTGATTACATCTAACTGATGTTTTATGAAGGTATCTGTTCTAATAACTTCATCCTGGGCAGGAAACAACACAAGTGTGTTAAATACATTGCAAAGTACAGATGCGGAGTTCCACGCCAAGGTGATCATTCCAAATCAAATGCATTAGCATAAATGCAGAAATCTTAGCTTGCTGCTTGCCTAACCAGTGCCAGATTGGAGTGACTTATAGCTATCACTCAGAGGCAGAGGAAGGTGTTAAGAACATGTATAAATGAGAAGATGATGGCAGCTCTACAAATTTTGACAGTCAGTTTATCTGAGGCACAAGTTCCTTGCTCTTTGTTCTTCACCAGTTCCCGAGGGGCTTGATTTTGAGAAGTGCTGAGCACTTGCAGCTTCTATTGACTTCAAGTGGAGTTTTAAGTGTTCTGCACTTGTGAAAATCATGCCCAACTGGATTAACACAAAGAGGTTTTTCTTTCAACATCGGCCAGAAATCTCTTTTCTTCCTACCTGACGTTTTCAGCAAAACACGGTTACCATTTCCTAGCAGGCAAAATTGTGTTATTTTTTAATGTATTTCAGTTCCTCAGTGTCTTAGTGAATATGTGTTAGGCTTTATTATGCGTTTGTACCATTTCTCACAGAGTCAAAGAAATAGGAGAAGGAAAAGTCCTGCTAGGTCAGCTGTTCCACGTCTGCAGTAGTACACCATTGTTCCTTTCAATAAGTTTTCTTGTGTTTTGTCCTTTCTCAATACAGGACACATCTTCGGGTTTTTTGTTTTTTTTTTACAGTGACAAAGGCTGCACAAGAGTTTATTTTTCCTTTAAAAATAATACCTATATTTGCAAAGAAAAGAAAGATGAGTATTTTTAATCTTCCCTGCAAACTGAGAAAGATTATTTCTTTTGATTTGACAGGCAGAGGCAGTTGCTGTCATTATAAATAGGGGTGTAAATGCAGGATGCCTTGCAGATTTTATTTTGATTAAAAAACCCCCAAACCCATGACTGCATAACAAGGGAGATCTTTGTCTTTCTTAATTTCTGCTCCTTTGCTGTTTCATGGCCTCTGTCTGTCATGATTTCTGGATGTTTCTCTACTTTGGCTTATGACCAGGGAGGCAAAATACCCCAAAGAATAGATTCAACAGTGTGTTTTAGTTCCACATTCAAATATAAATCTTTGGCCACCCTCTTCCGGAGAAGTCATTGCAATAGACATAATGGGCCATAATTCTGCCATTAAATCCAGCCTGATGATAGGAAGGAGTGTAGTCATTCCAGTAATAAAACTGACTGCCCAGTACAATATGGGCTTTCTCCCTCCCCATCTGCATTAAATACAATTATTGGAAGAACAATCTCTGGATGCATTTCAATAAAATACTTTCTCATAGTACTGTTTTCTAGGGCAAAATAATTTGTTGTCTGTGCTAAATACCCTTATGAGAAAAACTGTCATGTGAATTTTTTGTTTAGAGGATGAATCTCTCTAAAGTTTTTTGATATGAAGATAATATTCATGTTCTTTATATTTTCATTGTTATATCTATTAAGATATAGTACCTGATGATTTCTGCTTTTTTATTATTATTATTATTAAAATGACTGACTAAAAACTGAAGGAGGAAGATAACCTTTAATTTATACTCCTTCTCAAGAAGAGCTCTTTTTATAGTTACATTCAGGTCATTTTTTTTTTTCCTGTGGATCATCTATACTATTAAATTGGGTTTTATTCCAATTCAGGAGACACTTCATCTTTAAACCTGTACTTACATTAACTTTTGTACATGGTTGCCCAGGCAACAATGTAATTGCATGAAACAATGGCATTCTCCTATGTACCATTTATGGCAAGTTTGCATTTGAAAAAACTTCTTGTCTTATCATCAAAGCAGAATTTGTAACCTTCTGACAGCTGGAGGAATGTTCAGGGGCCTTGATTCATATTCATTTTCCCTTGTAATTTTAATGGGTACCATCACCTTTCATTTTCAGGGTGTTTCTTTGTTCCCCCCTATGATAGTCACTGTTTTAAATGAAAAATCTAGAGCAAGCAAAAGAGAACTGGTTAAAAAATATCTCCCAGAAAAGGCTGCAGGTACCATTCTTCCAGCTTGTAGCCTGTGAAATTGCCACTCTTTAATTGATCTTCTATAAGCTTATCTTTCCAGTGAGATGTACCATTATTGTGCATTAATCAGTGCCTCCAGACATTATCACTGAGGTAACCAAGAGCTAATCAAGCAGGAATGGAGCTGGCAGACGCCAGAATGTCACGGGTGCCTTGCTGTGCACCAAGTCTGTCAGAGTTGCAGCTTCCAGAGGAACCTGTTTTCGCAGAGCTGCAGACTTTGTGTAACCTTGTCATAGCAATGGAAGAAGGGGCAAAGCATCCTGAATATCAAATAGTTGGGCCATGCAGGGAAACAGAGCTCCTGGAATCCTCTGGATGGTGAAAAACAAAGTTACTCTCCACTAATAACAACAACAACAATAATGATGCTATTTAAGAATAAACAAAATGTTGACAAGTTGATTCATTTTTAAATAGCTTCCTAGGGAAGAGAATCAAGCCAAGCAGATTTATGGTGGAAAAATATTCAAAATGTATTAATCAGTCATTGCAAAGTGCCACTAGAAATTGCATTCCTGCTTTTTAATTGATTTTATTTTATACTTGCTCATCTAGAAAAAAAGAACCAAAACAACCACAAGCCACTGAATTTTCCTTATCGTAATTCCTGACAGCTAAATACCATATTATGAAAATAACAGAACAGAAAAACAACGTAGAGGTGTACCAGATTCATTTAATCAATTTATCTAAAACTATGCTCATTCTTGCTGAAATGTCTGTGCAGTGCTTTTTAGTCAGTGGTTTGGGATAGGTTTGGGAGCCTTAATTGCATAGGGAAGCAGCTGAATCTTTGTGGCAGAGGTTCTGTCAAGTGAGACAAGTTCCAACTCATGGTATGTCAGTGCTGCTTCTTTGTTGCTGGCACATTGATGCCTCAGTGGCATCAAATTCAAAATTTCCTCCTTCTTTCTTTCTGGGGGCAGCAGAGAAGCCACTCCAGAGCTGGCAGCAGCACTGGTGCAGGGCTGACATTCATTGGGGTTGTTTACCCCAAAGATATCCAAGGACTGGGGAACAAAAAGAGCACCACGATTGCATCCCTTCCTAGATTCACTAGAAACCAGAAAATAGAGTGAGAACAAGGCTTGTGCCTTAAGCAGAGGGTAAAAACCAGAGCCTGTGGTTGGTTACCCTGAACTTCCAAGCTTGGTGTTTCTGATCCCTTTTTCTGCAGCCTGAAGCAGCAGCCAGGTTTCCTCCCCACACATTTGTAACTCACTGATTTTCCTGCGACTTCCAGTTGCACTGGAGGAAGAGAACTATTTCTGGCAGACATAGCAAACAAAGCCACTGCCATACAGCTTGACTTCTGCAGCTTTTTTCCTTCAGATTTTCTAAGTCACTATATTTTGCATGCTCTATTTTCTTCCCAGCTCCCAAGAAATTGTAAATTAAAGAAATACAGTGTGAAAGCATTAATAAGCTGATTTTGCATAGTTTTCACTTTGTAATTCCGCTGACTTTTCTTGATGGGTTCCAAATATAAACAGGTAACAGATCAAAATTTGCCCACTGAATGCATATACAGTAAATGTAAAACACTGAACCAAATTGCCTGCTGGCGTACATCCATTGACAAAAAGGAGTTTTGCCAGAAGGTAGTTTGGCTCATTATAGCTAGTAATTTGAGTATTAATAAGTGGAAAAATATTACTAATCGTTGCTAAGCTTTATTGATGACATTCTCAAAACTCTGTTACTTCCCAAAGGTGAACCTGTCAGTGCTGCTTTCCACCTCTGTTGGATTTCAGTGAGGATTGTACATTGCTGATGGTTTGCAAGGCCAAGGTCATTAATGAAGATGTTTTCTGTTGGGTGGGAGGGAAGGATTGGTTTTCTTTAATTAAAAAACCCCATGAAATAGAAATACTGCAGAGGGATAAATGTTTCCCTTTCTGAATATAAACATCTTGGCATCACCTCACTGTTTATTTTCAAAAACTGCCTAAGTTTTGCTTCCATATTTATCTAACAGCAGGGGATCATTACCCTGTGACAAAGTTCTATTCCACTGACATTATCTCTTAATTAGAATTCATCCTTTTCTAGATCTACATAGTCAGCCTGTAGTTCCCACAAGTCCCATAAAGCAATGTACATTTTTGGAGGCAGAGGGAAGCGGGAAGGTCTCACAGACCATTAAGAGCTGTTTAATAAGCAGCCTGGTGTGGAGGAGGCTGCTTTTATTCTACATGGGCATAACTATGCAGAATTGCTGATGAGGGCCAGTCTCTGCCCAGCCTTACATCACACCAAGTGACTTGGAGTGATGTGCCAGGCCAGGAAGGAGGGCACTGCTACAGAGGAGAAAATAAATTGCTTGTCTTCCTTAGGAGACAAGGAGAGGAATGGGTTCAGGGCTGTAATCATGCCACTCTTGGAAGGTTGTGCTGGTGATAGAGGTAAAGAGCTGTAAGGTGCTCTGCAGTGCATTGGGAATGTGCTCTGGGATCACAGTCGTGAATGGCATCATTCCTATTGCCAGGGAAGGTCACTCTGCTTTCCCATGACTCCTTTTAGAGAGATGAAGGCACTTGCAGCTCCTAAGGCATCTTTCCCTTCTCTCAGGAAGCATGATTCTCTGCGTCCCTTCACAACAGCAGATGTGCTACCTGACACCAGAACTACATGTTTGGGTGTGTAGAACCAAAAAGAAAAAAGAAAATATTAATGATGAGATGTTAAGGCCCTTGCTCCTGCATCGTGACTTGTGGTAATCTATTGCAGTTACTTCTAAAAACATTTTCATGTTTGAGCAGAAAGCACTGAGTGAGAATACTAAAGCAGAAATCGCAAATAGAAATTCACAGCTCTATTTCCATGTCCTCTGTTTCAGTGGGTAGAGATGTGAGTAGTCCTTCCTACTGGTGTGTGGACACACTGCATCTCCTGAACTAATTAGCATCTCATATCCTGGGTGTGCCTGTATGACTGAGAGCTGTAAAGCTTGGCAAAGGTGATGCAACACTCAGCAGCTGCTATATCGTGTCTTTACGTAGTGTATTGCAACAAAAATCACAGCAAACAGACAAAAAAATCAACAGAAAACAATGGTTATCCACAGGGTGGCAAAAATGGTGCCTGCTGCTGGAGTAGTACCATGAAAAAATCCACTGTGAAACTGATAGACACCAGGTGTAACAGAGACCAAGAATATAGAAACATTCCCCTAAGATCAGCTCCTTGAATGCTTCTAAAGAAAAGCTAGAATTCTAATTGCCTAACAAGTTTCCCATAATATTAAAGCATATGCTTCAGCATTAAATTATTTCATTTTAGCAATTGCAAGGAGACCAAAGGGAGTAACCTTACAGCTGCGTGCAGCAAGGCTGTGGGGCTTTTTTCACATTTTCCTCCAAAATACAAGCTATTAGACATTGTTAAGGAAAGAACAATGGGGAAGATTGGTCCATGAGATTCATTAATTGTGGCAATTCCTAAGCTGGCATGATTTTTTGAAATGGTTTCCTGATAATGTTTTGCTATGGAGTAGCTCAGGAGGATAAAGGAAATTTCCCTTAGGAGTCCCTAGTCTGTAAATTAGCCCACGTACAATTTCACTTAATGCTTTAAAGTGATTTTCCCAGTTCTGCTTTATACATTATTGTCATCTTCACTTAGCCCCTGTAAACTTGCTCAGATGTTCAAACTCTCTTTCTGTCCGGAGATGCAAAAAAGAAAAAAACCCACAAAACATACAAAAGAAAACTCCCCAGAAGTCTATTACATCCAGGATGTGGCATCTAATTGAAAAGTTTGCTAAATTTATTTAATGATGTGGTGCTACTGAGAGCTGCTATAACTTCATCGCATTGAATTTTGCAATACGATACTCCATTGTCAAATATTTCCTTTATCCTCATTAAGGCTATGATTCATGATAATATTACATCATTTAGACAAGTTCCTGAAGCAGTGTTTTATTATTATTTGTTAATTTATGAAGCATAGTTTCACTACATCATCATACTTTATAACAATAAAGAAGGATAGAATATTAAACACAAAATGCATCAGATATTTAGGGATAAGTCAGGTTATAGGACAGCATGTGTGAGGAGACAAAGGAGATGGATTACATGCTGTTCAGGAACATCTGACAATTTTCCTAAATGGAGTCTCTCCTTTCACATGGGCTCACATTCCTTTCAGTTCTTTGTCAGTGTGTTGCTAGGTGTTTAATGTGAGGGTTCACATTTCTTGCAGGATCCTTTGATTCTGGAAACTTCAAGGAATCTTCAGTCATAGAAGGCTTATAGAATAATGGAATGGTTTGGGTAGGAAAAGCCCTTAAAGCTCAGCTGGTCCCAAGCCCCCTGCCATGGGAAGGGGTGGCACTCACTGGATCAGGTTTTTAGGGTCTGATCCAGCCTGGCCTTGAACTCAACTCCTGCTCAGCAGAAGATCTCTGCTGGACCATCCAAATTAACCCAGTTGTGGATGTGGCCAGGGCATTTCTGTTTGCAGAACAGGGAAAGGGCAGTGCAAGACCCAGTCTGACAGGGTGGAAATGTTGGGTAGGGAGAGAAAACAGCGAGATTTGCGGCAATGTGCTACTCCTCCTCTGGTGTGGCTGACACGACTGGGAAGGGAAAGGCACTCCAAGTTCCTGCTGGAGACACTCTTGGGGAGCCTAAAGTTCCTCTGCCAATTCTTTATTTTGTGGATGAGGAAGCAATTTGGAGTGCAAAACTTTTAAGTTAAAGTTTGCTGTACTTCCTGTGATTCCTGAAGAAAGGTATGAATTTCCTGACTGCAAATACTGAGGAAGTCGCTTGCCCTCCTCTGCATGAGCCCTTCTCTATTTTCTCACTGAATTTAAATCAAGATATATTTTTGAAGAAACACGATTACAGAATTATGTGGAATTTGGTCTTTTTTTTTTAATAAATAAAAAAATCTTACAAATAGAAGGAACCAGCTGATTTGAACCTAAACATGTCAGTGTCATAGAAATCTTCATACTGAATACACAAATTGAAAATATGTATTCAAATCATATATAAAATAGCACAAAAATCATTCTCACACATAGAAACTTAATGGATCTTCCAAGAAAAGAGCTGTACCAGCTTCGATCTTGTATGATGCATTTTGCTTTTATTTAAGGGAGGGAAATCTAAGTTTCTCAGCAAGTATTGAGGTCTGTGACTGTGTATTCATCACACAATGCCAAACAGCAAAGTGCTTACAAAAAGTACTGCACTGAACACAGTGATATTTGTCTTCTTTCAAACACTGGCTACTCCTAAATTTTTCCAAATCCATTTGTTATGAAAGAGAAGTATTAAAAGCCTAGATTTTGGGTTTTTTTCTGTTTTGAAGTTCCCCATTAATGGTCATTATTTTCCTGCTTTTGTCCTTTTTTCCCCCCTTGCAATTTTGCTGTGAGTGATTCTCTCTGTCATCTTGCCGTAAATTGATTAATACTGCCCACTGATGCAGTGCACCACATGGCTAATATATCAGTTAAATGGAAACAGCAAACACCACCTGCTCCTTCAGGCAAATGGCACTTTGGAAAATGGAATGTGTAATCAATAGAATTAAACCTTAAGCAAAGCACTGCAAACAAATCCAGGGGCAAGGTCTTCGTAACTCTGGTATGAAAGGTTTCTCCTTTTATTTCCTTTTTTTTTTTTTTTTTAGTTATCTCTTTGGCTTCCTTTCAGTTTATCAATTATATTCTCCATGTGATATACAGTATTATCACTATAACTCTTGTCATACAGTTTGATACTGCTTGGATCAAAGGTGATTTTTCTTATATGAGAAGTTTTAGATGGGTCTGCCTCCCATTGTCTGTTGGAGATACACAGGACCCATTCTTGTCAATGGCAGTGATAGGTAATAGGATAAATCCTTCCCATTGATGGTGAGATAAATGCTGCTTGAATTTAACTTTCAAATCTGCTAGAGACTGCTTAGCATTATGGCATTTTCCTCGTTGTGAGCACTTTAGAGATTAAGGATTTGAAGAACAGATACAAAAGACACACAGAGGCTTTCAGCTGATGTTAGAATGATCTTTCCCTACTAAACATTTTTTAGAAACAGAAACACTGCTCAGCTTTACTTCCCCAATGGAAGAGTGAAATTTTAAGATGGGTTTTTACAGCGAAGGGCAATAAATACAGAGGATGAAATAAGAAACTTGTGCAATTTGCACACAAGGAGAGAAAAGGATAATCTGTGCCTGAGATAATTTGAAAGTAACATTCAGCTCCTTTGGGAAGGCAAATCATCACTTGGGAGAGTTTGGGCTGCCTAACAGTGCCGAATAACTGTTTTAGTTCAGCAAAGAAATAAGGCAAATGAACTCTGCCCTTATAGGTAGCCTCCCACAGATCAGAGAAGGCTCCCAGCACACCTTCCACGTCCAAGCAGTGCCAGCGCCTGCAGACACTTCATAAACCTGCAGATGAAAGCTCCTCTCAGGCCGTATTCCACACCTGTGAATCGCTACCCTTGACGGGGCTGTGTTTGTTTAGAGATGCGTTTTGTCTCGGATAAAGCCTGTCAAAAACGCGGATCAGGCCGATCATTAGCGCACGCACAGCCCGCCTGACAAGCACGGAGCCAGCTCCAGCCGCACGAAAACAGCCCAGGTCCATCTTCTAACAACTCACAGCAGACTCCATTCCCTGTTTGTGGTGGAGCAGTAATTACGTTCTCGCTGGCAGCGTGTCGGGTTCGGTTGCCAGGGCCCAAGCACCGTGTAGCAAGTGTTTTGGTAATGAATAAAGACGGCAATCAGCAGCAACCTGAGAGCTCGCTGAATGAGACAATCTGGCGGGCACCGAGGGGGTCCCGCTGGCTCGCTCGGATGGGCAGCAGGCAGGGATGAGATAATTGATAGGAAAGGGTAATGAAAGGAAAGGAAGTGGGGGGCGGGGGGAGAGGGGAGAGCAGATTTAGAAAATAGACAAAGACTTTGACCTTAAAGCTAATAGGCTACTTAGGATATTATTTTATAAAGACCGGGATAAAATGAGCTGGCAGCTGAATGTCAGCATAAAATAATCCTTTGTGTGTGCTTGTGTGTGTGTGTGTGTGTGTGTGCGTGCACATGCACATTTGGTGGGCTGGGGAGGCAGGAAATCTCCATGTGCAGGTCTCAAATGATTTCTAGGAAATGATAGAAGCGACAGGAATGGTTCTCCATAGGATCCATAGGATTGCAACGCCCTCTTACCTACACAGCTCTGCTGCAACATCTTTAAGTCAGGGAGAAATTCAAGGCAAGGGAGAGAGATAAGACCTAGACAAATGCATGTAAAAATGAAAAGGTTTCATATTTCAGAAAATTGAGTCCTCATTTGAGAGGTATTGCATTCAATAAAAGAGTTTCACAGATTTTTAAAGACCTTGAACTATCCTTACTATGAAAAACCGTGTGAATATTTGTCTCGCCATCATCAAAATTATGAAAACCACATAAAAAAACCAGCACATTTTCAGTTGTATGTCATGGAAAATGAGAGATTTTAAGAGTAACAAATGAAGTTGTATAAACATTTCTTTGGAAATAAATAATTTTCTTAGGCTGAACTCCTGCAATGTAATTATTCATTTAGCCTTCACAGGCCCAGAAAAAAAAAAATACCCAGAAAAAATCCATAGTCAGAGAAATCAAACTCCTTCCAAGAGACAAGAGACAGATTTGTTTTTTGAGAACTCTTTCCCTATAATTCAGTATTCTTCTGACATCAGGCATACTTCCTCCCAGCCTTATGGGCCTAGGGAAAAAAATCACATTTTTGTATTGTTGTTTCCCTGAAGATAGATAGATACAGATAGATAGATAGATAAATAGATAGATAGAAAGATAGAAAGATAGAAAGATAGATAGATAGATAGATAGATAGGTAGATATTTTAAGAATGGGCACAGATTTCAAGAAAGACAGGGTTAGAAGATGGCAGCCTGAACCAAGTGGAAATATTTTATACTTGTTTTCATCCTCTCCTTTCTTTAGGCATATACTTTTGCTTAATATTGACCATGCAGTTAGAGCCAGGCCCTTGAAGATTTCCTCTTCAGCAATTTATCTGTTTCTTTTTTTTTCTTTTTATTGTTTAGACACATTATGGGTTTTAACACAGATCATCTTTCCTGGATACTCAGCTAAGATTCCAGGAAGGTTTTTGATGCTTTACTGACTGTTAAATAGCAAAGGAGTGTGGGATTTGCTGTGTCACATGGACTGGAAGCTCTTCAGTTCTGATAATTCAGATCATCTTGATCTGAGGTAGAGCTTTGATAGGAAACCTCAGTATTGGACATGGATTTTGAAGGGCATACTCCTGGTGCTTCAGTAACTAATGCTCCTCTTCTGAACTTACTCTGAAAAAGTTGTTACAAAGTGCACAGCTGTGCAGGATGTTCTTGGCTTTGGACAGAAGGAAGCAGCACTTCAGGATGTTTGCTATTGAAATGTACTAGGCTAGTGAGGACTTACCCCCAAACACAGCTTTTCCCTGCCAAAATTTCAAACAGAAGTGGCATTTTTCACTTTCTGGGATTCTGAAAAATTTCATGCTGTGCTGCTGTGTAGAGTTCATCAGTGCACTGCTTTCTCAGAAATACGGGAACATGTTGGTGATAAAAGAAATTACTTCATGTAGAGTTTTACAAAGTGCTCTGGGATCCTTTTGATAAAAGATATTATATCAGACATTATGATAGGTAGTACTTAATAATACCTGTCATATTGTGACTTTCTCAATCACTTTTATTCTGCTCAGAGCAGGCTCAGGAAACTGTGTTTTACCCAATTTACCATAATTGTGATGTGACCCATACTGTACCCTTCTCCTGCCCAAGACCTTTGGAAATATATTATAGATGCTCTCCATGACCTTTCCTAAAAGCTTTTTAATTGAAATGTTGTCATGCATCTTCCATATTTAAGGTAATTTCATATTTTGATGGCCTTCAAGCACAAGCTGAAGGATTATTGCAAAGAGGAAGGAGGGTAATGGAGTTGATTTTTATGTGGGCCCCAATTAGGGCTTTGCTGATCCTGCCAGAATGCTGCCAGATTCATCTCCAGCTTTTAGTATTATCAAATAAATACCAAGGTGCAAAGACTTCCTGCAAACCCAAATTATACACAAAGAGAAGATAACTTGTTGCAATACAGTATTGTAAAGTGTATTTGCTTTTGCAGCTCCATCTTTTGCTCTCTGGAGTGTAGGAGAGGTTGTGACAGGACTTCTGTATTATTATTTTTGCAGCTCTCACCTTGGTTGGAATTTGTGCAGTCCTTAGCATAAAAAAGTTCTGTTTTCTTTTTAGGACATTATGGTACTATAAATTATTATTGTTAGAAACTGTAATATTTGTGGCTTGGAAAAATGAGGTTTATGCCTTGATTAAAATTATTATCCAAATGTTTATATTTGGTTGACTGAATGCCTGGGGGTGGAGGCTTTTGAGCTCTACAAACACTTATGTTACAATCTTGTAATCTGTGAGGTAGTTCAAATACATTTTCTTAGGAATGTGAATCCAAAAATATTGGCCAGGGCTCTAGATGGGGTAAGTCATATTTAAACAAGAGGAGAGAAAACCACATATTTAGCAGTGGCTTCATTTCAAAATAAACATTCGAGCCTATTTCCTTTTGTGCATAACACAGAGGACTATAAAAATCAGCACAATAAGTAGGCAAAAGAATAGGGAAAGGTGCCTTTTCTGTAGGCAGGGATTTGTTAGATAGTAAATTCTGATATTCCATCACAAAAAAAAGTCAGACCATCACAAAATTCAGAAAAAAAATGTTATTTATTCTAGTAGTGCAAAATGCTGTTTTACAGTCTAGAACTGAATCTATTCATGATACAGCTTCTGTTGTATTGGGGTTTCCAGCAGCTTCATCTTTTGACCTTCCACAGGTGAAGAACCACAGAATATGCAGAAAAGATCAGTCATTGCAGATAAAAAATTCTGCAGTGTTGCTTGGACAAAAGAATTATTCATTGGGCCAGATTCTCTGTTGTGTAGTTTTCCTCAGCTGTATTGAGTTCATTGAGTGGCTTTTATTGACCTTATTTCTTTGACTTCATCGTGGGTATTCTGATTTACATCAGCTTAGGATCTGGCTCCTGGTACTTAATTTGCACAGTAAATTTCAGAAAGTCTTTTGAAATGGAATCTGCATTGTAGTTAATGAGAGCTGATGCTTAACGTGGATCCTTTCCCAATAGCCTTTTATGTGGCACTAAACATTATGGGCCAAGTACTGATTTCACATTTTTTGCCAGGTTCCTATTGACCCCAACAGGAGTTTCATGTGAGAAATGATAGCAGGATATATCCTGTTATTTCCTGAGAAGGTCAGTGTTCTGATAAAAGTGGATGAAGCTGTCTTTTTCATAGCTGTCAAGCAACTTGGCTTAATGCAGTGATGGAATCTCACCATGATAATAGAAAGCTGGCAGGCCTGCCTTGGTGCACCACATTGCTGCTGACCGTGAGTCCTTGTCCTTGCTTTATGGGATGGCTGAAATTCAGACCTTCTGAAAATGAGATATTAGTTACTGGAAGTGTGGGCAGCTCCAGTCAGAGGAAAGTGTATGCCTCTCACACCAACGTTTGTAAACCATTTATGTTTAGAGTTGTATTAATTAGTTGCTGAGTTTTTACTCCTGTGTTTCCTGTTCTGTGCATGGTGAAGGAAAATCTTGAGTAGTTTTTGGATCTCAGGTAATAGTAGCATAATAATTACAATTATTATGACACTGAACAGCATTAGCTGACAGAGAAAAATCAATCCAGTGTTGGTCACTCAACATTTTTTCTACCACTGGCAAAGAATAAACAAAATATCCTCTGAGTTTGCTATAGCTGTTATTTATCATATTACAGTTCTGTGTCACCTCCAGTTTCAGTCTGTGAGCTTTGTATGCCTCTTGATCTCCCAATTTGCTTTAAGTGTGCCTGGATAATGCTGTTTTGACTGTTCTGTGTTACCCTGCAAGGAGGCTGCTTGCCCACATAAACCACCAGAGGAGGGTAGAAGAGTATAAAATCAGAGCCATTAAAAGTTTTCCTGCCACTTTGTCCCCTGCAGGTTGGCTCAATGTGCTGCTCCAAGCTGGAAGAGCATTACCCACCTCCGGCTATGGCTTCCTCTCTAAGAACTGAAGCTTGAACTGTTTGGATGTCTCTCTCTCCTTTCTTCCCTCCCAGGCTTCCCATTTTCCCTTGCAGCTGCCAGGCTCTCAGCCCCTGGGCCTGCACTCCTTGCTCCTTCTCCCTGCTGCTGTGGATCTGCAGCTTGACCCCCTGCCTCAGTGGGGAAAGGCTCAGGCCTGTTTGTCCCCATTTGGTGTCTTTTTGGCCCAGTCTTTATCATGACTCTGTATAAAACTTGGTTGTTTTTCCAAGACACTTTTCCAAGCCACTTTTTCAAGGACTGATGCACATCATATGTTCCTTCTAAAGGGGCAGAAGATTCAGATGTTTTTGTCCAGATGGTCCTTGGCCTTCTTTATCTTGTATTTCAGCTTCTAACCTTCTGGGTCAAGAGAACCCTTCACATGAACTCTTAGAAGAATGGCACACATGTGGGGAAAAGGCTGTGGAATGCCTTCTGTGGCATTTGAAATTCTTTCCTTTCCTTAGAAAAACTCAAAAGGAGCTTGCTGGACTGTATCTTGTTACCCAGCAAGACAGGAAAGGTCAGTAACTATTACTTAACTTTTTAATATTTTTTAAGTATGTATTTGGGGATGTCACATATAACTTCTGGCCAAAAATATCATTAATCTTGGTATCTCAGTCAGAGAACTGGAGAAGTGATTTTTTTATTTTTTTTTTACTCTCTCCTGAACAGAACGGACACTATTTGCTGTTATGTGTGTCAACTGCTGGCACCTGCTATGAGCACAACTTCCCTAAAATAAGTGGTGGATGAGGAGCACCATCCTCATCATCATGGCATTGGATCAGGCTCATCTTGTCCACTTCATAACACTACAGCAAGGCCAGAACAGTGTATAATATATTTCCCTACTTACATATATGAATTGAAATATATATGTGAAATATATATATATATGAATATATATATATATATATATATATATATATATATATATATGACTATATATATATATATATATATATATATATATATATATATATATGACTAGAACATTATGAAGAGAAATGGCTAAAGGGGAACCTTCCCCTCGTGCCATTGGGGAATGGAAGAAGGTGAAGAAGGTGAAGAAGGTGATTTTAGGTCAGTTTTCCCTGAAGATCCAAAGTCCTTTGCATGCTTTGGCTTTCTTTAGAGAAGGCTGGTGGGAAATGGGAGTAGATGTTAGTGATCTGTGATAACTAGTGGCTGTCTGCTTTGGATTAAGGTGCTGGCCTGCCTCTGCAGATGTCTACAGCCCTAACTGATCCTTTTTTTAGCATTTTACTGAGATTTGCTCTAAGCTAGGAGCTTGATCTGGGACTTTCTTGGTAATCAGTGAAGAAAAAGGTACTTTCATAGTGAATTTGATCTTAGGTTGGCTCAAATGCTTTCTGGAGGTGTCTGTCTCTCTCCCTTAGGTGTTTAGGTTGCTTAGGGTGACTTAACTCCTAAATAAGGTGTATCAATTCAGTTACAAAGGAGTGTGACCTCCTTAAACTAATCCAGGGATGAATGGAACTAAAGCAGTGTGAAGGAGAGGACGCCAGGTTTTCTTTCCTGGAAAGGAACCCTGATTTTGGAAAGTACTTCTGAATTACTCTGGATTTTTTTTTTTTCCCCTTTGAGATGTGTGCTCTAAGGCTGTAGTGTGTCCCCAGGCTTTCTTAGGAAGAGGGGAATGGCAGGAATGTTTGAGGAGTGCTTCTGTTTGGGTAAGACCTGATTTCTGACAAGCCTTGTACTGCTTTATTATTTTAAAATCAGGCTGGTGAAGTGAATAGCACAGACGCTTCTGTTTAGGCTTCCTTCTTGGGAAACAGTGATCCCATCAGACTGCCAGTATGACTCATGCTGGGTGCTTGAATCATTTTTATTGCACTGCTGATGATGGCTTGGAAAAGTCAAGTTTTGGTCATCAATTCATTCTACATCTTTTATATTGACTGACTGTTGTGTATCAGAAACATGGTCAGTTAGACACTTTTATGAGTCCGAGGAAAGATGTTCTGTGTAAATAACATATAGTCAAGAATAAAAAGCCAAATGTGCACATAGGACCTGATAATGGGAAAGTATGAAGGCTTTAAAGCTGTATTTTGTTTGTAATATACTAAATCAGAGAACGGGATAAAGGGATTGCTCAGCTGACAGAAATAAACATTATGATAAAGGATTGAAAAGTTTGAATATTACACAAAGCCACCTAGGTTCTGAAACAACTGAGAATAGACCATTTCAGGGGAAAAAAATATTAAAAATCTGACCAAAAACCTCCAAATCCAAGAACTAAACCTCTCCTTTCCTCTTTGTTGTTTCTTTTCTGTCCTGAATTATTTTTCAAATATTTCCATCCTGGTTGTACAGAAGGTTGGGCTGAAGAGGTAGGGAATCAATTATATTATTTTAAAGTAGGTTTTTAATAGCCTGGCAATGGTTTTACTGCTTAGGCAGCAGCATAGGTTTGCTGTAGTTTTCCCCAGGATTTATTTTTCACTTTATAGCTCTTCCTTTTCCCATATTGCAACTATTTAACACCTCTCTCTACAAGTCTCCCACCTGATTTCTTTATAAGTTTCAGCCACCCTTTACAACTTACATTTTTTTACCTTGAAGCCTTGACTGAGAAAGTTTGAGAGTATCAGGTGAATATGGGTTTGTGAGCTGAGAGAAAAAACAAAGAGTGATTTCCCCCCAAAAGTTCTGCAGATGCTGTGTGACCTGTCAGGGATACAGAGCAAAGGGACCTCGATGAGCACCAGAAGAATTAATGGGGGAACTGATGAAGTGTCCTTTTCCCTAGCACCACTCTGATTTACAACTGATTCTGTTTAGAAGCAGAAAGTAGTTAAATTTGTGGATTTAAACCTGAAAGGTCACATGGCTTCTTTTGCAAAAGGATGCTAAAATATATTCTATTTAAACACCTCAAATGCCTATATATAAATACTGTATTTGAGACTTTTTATCTCAACAAAAGCTAAATATCAGAATGCTTGCCCTTTCCAACGAAGAAGATGTTTTTTTCCACTTTGGCAGTACTTTAACCACTACATCAGTCTGTGTTTTAAAATCTCAGTAACAAGCCTCAAGAAATGCTCCAAGAAAAGCCTGCAGCAGAGTCTGAGTGTGTTTATCTCATTTCACATTAGTTAAGGGTAAGGCTTGATGTAGTCCCATTATAATCAGTGGGACTACTCCCATTAGTATGGCAAGCAGGATTTGGCCCTTTGTTTGTGATTACACATTCTCTGCCTGGTCTGTTAGACTGAAGGGTATAATAAAATTAAACTATTGGATTAGAATGGTAATTTCAAAACACAAATCAGCAAGGGAACATGATTACATTTGCTTTTGGAGGATAAAGGGAAACATTCCTATTTCTCTCTTGGTGTATCTAGGCTGCCTAATGGAAGTAATTGTGTGTAACCAGAGCAAGAATGTGAAAAACTGCAGAAATATGGAGAAAGAAATGTGCTCCTAAAAAGAAGCAGAAACCCCCCCGCAAATTCTTCTGATTCTCTTTGATGTGTAGATCAGGAAA
This sequence comes from Cettia cetti, assembly GCA_013401135.1. NCBI lineage: Eukaryota > Metazoa > Chordata > Aves > Passeriformes > Sylviidae > Cettia > Cettia cetti. The sequence continues at coordinate 97,771 of VZUI01004764.1, forward strand.
CATTTCTAAAAGTTACCAAAATCATTAAAGGCTGCTCCTGAACAGATTTTATCTGTACAGGACTAAGAATAGTTTTTCAGTTTAAATAGGGAATTCTTCTTTTTTTTTTTTTTTTTTTAATCCAAAAAAAGAAGTCACTTTTTTGTTTTCTTGATGATCTAGGATGGTGACTACAACATGATGTGCTTTGGAAGGGGACATTACTTCCAGTTTCATTTGGTGTTAGGAACTTAAAGGTTCATCCATGCCTGTTTTCCTCCAGAAGATGATGAGAGCATGGTTTGCAAAACAAATGCCCTCATTGAGCAGTTTGCTGCTAAACCTGGTGTGCAGTGTTAGAAGCTGGCTTCCACAGGGCATCTTGGAAATTATTGAAAATTGCCTTATTGAATTATGCACATTTTGGATCCATCTCCAAGCAATTTGTGTTTCAGCTTCTACAAAATTCTTTGAAACATAACAAATTAAGCTTCTGTGTTTTCTGTCAGGATAAATAGCATAAACCTCATTTAACAGACAAGCAGAACTAAGGCCACAAATGATTCATGCTCTTCCATCTGCACTTGGGTATCCACAGCCCTTTCAGCCCTAAGAAAACCCATTTTTTCCCATTGTATTTCTGGTTTCCATTCCTCTCACCACTGGTCCCTGGCACCTCAGATTCTTTTGCACTATAGCAGGCTCCTGTGTCCTTTCTCTGTAACCCCCTAAAACATGTCATATTACATTTTTTGCTCAACTTATCTCATTTTATTTTTAAACTCACCATGTAAAGGTGCAATCTGCACATCTTTCAGAGAACATTCACTTTTGCAGAGCAATACAGAAACATCAGAAAGGCCCTGCTGAGGCAGGCAGGGGTCTGCCTAACTCAGGGCAGTTTCCCACAGTAGCAGCAAGAGATGCTCAATAAAGAGGGTGGATCAGGCTGGCCACTGCTTGCAGTCCTTTTCCTTCTCAACCTCTCAGCAGCCACCAGCATCGAGTTAAGGATATTAAAAAATACATCCTCACCTATTCACTTTAGGATCTGTTTTTGGACCTGATGTCCCTGGAGTTCTTTTAAACTTGACAGTGCTATCTGTCTCCATGGCCTCCTATGGCTACAAATTCCAGAAGTTCAGTCCCTGCTATTTAAACACTATCATTTTGCTTGGTTTAACCCTGTGTTTCACTAGTTTTAGTAAGAATAATGACACCTGGTTTTAACTGGGATATTTAGTGAGTAACAACTCTGTTTTCTGATTCCATATTATCTGCAAGCTCCAGAATTTTGTAACTCTCTAGCCCATCTTACAGACTTCTCTACAAGCTGAAAAAAAAAAAAATCAGCATTTTCAAAATCCCCTATTAGGCAGTTTCTTCATCATCTTATTATTTGCAACCCTTCTCTGTACCCTCTCTCCCTCTGTGTTATAGATTAGATAGAAATGTAGAATCACAGAATTATTTGGGTTGGAAGGGACCTTTAAAAGCCATCTAGTCTAAACCCCTGCAATGAACAGGGAGATCCTCAACCACACCAGGCTGTTTAGAGCCTTGTCCAGCCTCACCCTGATTGTTTCTAGGGATGGGGCATCCGTGACCTCTGTGGGCAACTTGTGTCAGTGTTTTACCACCCTCGCTGTAAAAAAAAATCACTCTTTTTATCTAGTTTGAATTAATTACTTTTTAGTTGCAATCTTTTCCCTTTTGGTTTCCCCTTGTCCTGCAGTTACAGGCCCTGCCAAAAGGTCTGTCCCCATCTTTCTTACAGGCCCCCAGTAAGTACTGAATGCACAAGAGCTTTCACTTCTCCAGGCTGACCAACATCAACTCTGTCAGCCTTTCCCCACAGGAGAGGTGATCCATTCTCCTGATCCTCTTTGTGTTCTTCTCCACATCCTCCTCACGTCCCAGAGCTACTTACTCCACGTGTCCTTCCTAGAATGCAGGGACCAAACACAGGATTCAGAACATTCATGTTCACAGGGGTGTGTATAGCAGTGAAATCATTCTGGCTTGTATGCAACAACTTTCCTGGTGGTTCCCAACATCCTGTCAGGGATTTTTTTGGCTGCCATTGTAGCAAATACAAGTGGGCAGTGAATATTTGACATGTTTTTTTCTTCACACGGAGGGGGAGGAATGGAAAGAAGTAGTTCACTTAAGCTTTAAATTTTTCAGGATGGAGTGTTTAAATAATCATTTGAACACAAGCTACAAACTGAGCCATTTGACATTTTTCTGGGTTTTTTTTACAGGTCAGGGATTTTCTCTGCTCACAGTTTAAGAAAGCGACAGAAATGTAGTTGCAATGGTGATTAGGATGGTTTATGGTTAATGCCAGAGGTTTATGGGTAGGAATGTCCAATACAGTAGGTTATCTTTAGTTTGCTCAAAGCAGCTTCTGTGTGGTTTATTCTCGTTGTTTTTCAAATTAACTGGTACTGAAATGGGACCAAGATTTAAGAAAGTGAACAGAGAACAGGTAGAAAATGTCTACTCCATTAAAATTATACTCAAATATTTTAAAAGCTCTGTCATTCTAGTGGCCTATGGAAAGCGTATCAAACTCTTTGCAGGCCCAACAAAATGACAAATATCTTCCCTTTGCTGATCTGCCTGCAGCTGTTGCAGCCTTTTGGTGTGATTTACTTACAACAGGAGGCATTTTGTTAGGGCAGAGAGACAGAGTAAGGGCTGTAGGATTAACCAGAGATGTGGGTGGAGCAAAGGGGACCTGCACCTGCCCTTCCCCAGACCCAGAGTGTTCAGGATGTGCCCCTGGGACTTGCTTGGAGAGGCAAGAAGAGATCTGAGCCCCTTTGCAGAGCGCTGGCCTTCCCACAGCAAATGAAAATCGTGTTTGATTCATCCTGCTGGGAGCCCTGAATAATTTTCCCATGGTTCTTGCCTGACCTAAGCAAGCCGGACTAGGTGCTAAACAAACACAGACCAAAACCCCAAAATGCTGTCTCTCAGTAGTTTTCAGGGAATGTAAAATGGAATGACCATATCTTTCAGCCTCTCAGATGACTGAAATCAGAATTGCCAAGAGATCCACATTCTGCCCTAAAGGAGCTGTACATATACCAAGGAGGACAGGGAGTTGGGTAGAAAAGAATATTCCAATCTCTGTTCAATATTGAGTAAATTTGATGACAATTTTTTTTTAATATAAAGAATGCTGAAAGTACATCTTAATAAACTGATATGTTGCTGAGAAAATAAAAGAGGACTATTCAAAAATATATTTATTCTCATGGCAACCCCTTTGAGACTGTCAAGTGTCCTCAGGTGAAGCTGTGTAACAAAGACACACAATTGTCTCCTCTGTTTACTCCCAGTGATATCCATCCTTCAATTTCTTTGTCACCAAGAGAAGTAGGTAGTTAGTAATTAAACACATTGACAAAAGAAAACGAACAGAAAATATTAATTAAAGATTAGGTACAGCTTGCTTAACTGAGCACATGCAAATACTGTAGGAAGGAAACATGGAGGAGTTGTACAAAAAACGACCTACAGAGTTTGCTCTGCTAAAGACTCACAAGGAAATGAACACAGCCTTTGGAAACTGGTGGGGCTTGTTCCCATTAGGTCTCTGGAATTTATAGTAATATCTTTTTAAACACAGAATGGTGAAACTTACATTTCCATGCCCTGTTTTAAGTTGGAAAGATGTATCATTATTTACAGAAAATGGAAGAGAGAGCTTGAAAGTCTTTTAAAACCATATCGGGACAACATTTTGGTGTTGTATGAAACAGCAATTTAAGCCAAATACTGTTTCAAACAAGATATAAACCAATCTTCCCCTGCTATAACCCACAGCATTCCCTAAGTCCTTCTGGAAAGAGAGCTAAAGGTAAAGGAAATATTTTTCTTTTTATGATACCTGATACAGACAAATTTAGAAAGCTCACAGTAAAAGCCTATCAGCAAAATCCTCAAGTTTCATGAATTTTCAAGAAAGGCAATGCCCTGTGAGCCAGGAGGGGGTGGTCAGTGGCAGGATGAAGCAGTATCTTGTGCTCATCTACAAAAACCAGTAATTGCTCAGCTCTATCTGACAAACAGACCTGAATATGAAAACTGCCACAATACTCCAGTCCAGCAAGGCACCAGTGGAGTTAATGCATTTCAGCTGCATAAACTGCAAATATATATAACATGACATGTATAGAAAGGCCACTGAATCTTTAAAGGGAAACAGGCAGAGCTAATAGGTTTCTTTGAATATAAACATCAGTATATATTTTCGTGACTCAACTCAGCATATTCTATATGGGTTGTAATTTTAAAATTAGTGGTTGAAGGGAGAGATAAGCACCATCAATAAATTAAACTGTAACCCAGCGGTTTAGTCATGAAAGGTTAAAATAAACTTGCTTGATTGATTATGAATTTTAAACAGTTTTTCTTCAATGTAATCAGTGCTCTACCAATGTCATTGCTCATTAAAGAAAAGATTTTCATTCCAACATTTGATTGAGGATGTTTTTTCTCATTTGCATTTTGCTTTCTACCGAGTAAGCATCTTGCCTTCAGAATTATTAGATTTTTTCCCCCCTTGTCTGTCCATAAAAGCCGTAAAGTGGGATGGAGCAGTGATTTAGAGGGATACTACATAAAGATTGAATGAAGATATTGACTACAGGCCCTAATGCAAACAGGACTGTCTGATGGACTGCCTTTGACAGGATGATGGAAGGGAGCCTTGTGGCCTACTTAGCTGCCCTTCTAATTGGCCTTTATGAATATTTAATGAAATCAAGATGAAATTCAATCAGAGCTTTTACCTGCTGAATCTTAGGGAAAAAAAGCAGGATATTATTAGATTTTCCTGGCCCTTGTATACAATAAAACTGTACTGAAATGTCTGTGTGTTAGTCAGGTGGCTGAGATATGCTTTTTATCCAGGGACTTGGTTTCTTCCAAAGGAATTAACCTTTTTACCACAAAAAGCAGCAAGATTTTCCATTTGCATGCATCACTGGTATTTTATTACTGGCATAGTATAATGTTTAAGCCATGAACAAGCAACAGCTATTCCCTTTGAAAACATAGCCTTAGCAAATTCTTAGTCTATGCCAATTTGAAGCCTTTTAGGGAACTTTGAGGTCATATAATAGTTTCAGAACTACATAATGCTGTAGCCTAATATTTTGTGCCACATTGGTTGATTTATGAGAGAGAATTTGCACGATCTCATTTCTCAAACATAATCTAGGTTGCATCAATAACATTAAATTATAGCAATGAGGTATAAAACAGTCTGACAGGCTCCTGCTGTAGTACACTCTTACATTCATTTAAATGTAGATTTTGTTTTTCTGAGTAGAATGCCAGAAAGGCTTTTCATAGAAGCACAATGGACAGATTAATCTATAAATGGTAAATTCAACAGTGAAGGAGGTTTTCCCCATTTTTAGTTTCGTGAATTTTATCTTTCTCCCCCAAGATAAGCTGTTTATTCACAGTATGCTGCTTTTATGCATTTTCAGTATCATTTTTTTGGACAGAAAGGAGTTTGCTACTTAGAGATAAACACAGCATGTTAATACCAAGCAATGCATGAGTAAAACCTTACAGATGTGACTAAATAAGAACATTTCAGTATCATTATTTAAAGGCTTGCTTTCTCTAAATAAAACTAGTTCTGTGGGCATCAGGAATGCTCCCTTGGGTCACTAATGCTGATGTCACCACCTATAGAACACATAGTTGAAAAACAGACAGGTGCAGGTGCATGGATGAATGGATGACTGGCTTCCCTCAGTTTCTAGGTATTTGTAACTCTCCCTGAACACATCTACAAATGGTGAAATTTATTTAGGATTATTTTTACAGGGCTGTGCATGAGGACAGCATGGTAAGCTCACAGGTTCTGTGAGAGGCTTCAAGCATGCTGCTTTTACATCCATGTGACGGGGCAAATATCAGGAATAGGAGTAAATAATGAAATAACATTCATTCTGGGGGAGACCAGAGGCCTCTGCATTCCAACTTCTTGCTCCAGCAGTGCCCATCCTGTGGCCAGTCCTCAGGGGAAAGTTACCAAAGTGGATCCCTGATCCTGCTGAACTTCCACCACTGATCATGTTCCAGTGTGCCCCATGAGGCAGGGCTTCTTGAGGGCCCTCACAGGGACTCTGGGCTGCTGTAGGAGCTATAAATGGAACATTAAGAAAAAAACCTAGGAAAAAAGAGAGTGATAAATGTTACAAGGGAACTGAACAGAGGGGCAGCACTGGTGTTTCTGTTGATATCTCCCTGAGCTGCACCTGGGTGTGCAAACACCTGACTCTGGCTTTGCTCTGTGACCTGGGCTGACACTAAACACGCCTGGCCACAGGGAAGCAGCTACAAAAGCACGAGGTCACAGAGATGTGCCAGCACTTTCCTCTTCAGCTCTCACACTGATACATACTTTATCTTCTAATTGCTCTTTTTTCTTCTCCCCTTCAGTGGTGTATGAGCTGGGAGTCTTGGGAGCTGGGAATTCATAAGCAGGCTCTGAATTCACAGAGAAAAAGCAGTTCTCCCCAAAGCCCCATTCCTTCAGGTAGCTCTTTACCCAGGGGATAAGTCATCTAGTGTAAACAGCAGCCTACACCCTGATGACTAAAACCATCTTACAGGCAAACTAAATGAAGTTATATCAGCATATTTTGCTTTCTGAGTCTTCTCAGTGTATACAAAAAATTGAAGGATGGATAAGAGGGTGAATGCTTATGCATTTATCTGCACGCATGAATGCTGAGCTAAGGAAAATAAACTTGACAGTCTTTCAGGGGCTAAAGACTCGGTATAAAGGCAAGTACAGAACTGGCAATCAGAGTATAAGGCTCTCCACATCAGCCTTAATTTGGATTTATGTCAACTGTACACATGGATGTGATATTTCAGCCCACTGGTAGGAGTAGTGTGTTCTTTGCATCTTATTGTCCAAAGTCTTTTTTTAATCTCTCCATATAGAAGGTGTAGGCAGCAATTATCTTTTCAAACATCTGAGAAGAGAGAATTCACCAGACACAGTAGCTTCTGCAGTGTTTCTCAGTAACCACTCAAATTATTTGTGAAGCTTTGTTTAAATGGACTGTGAATATTCATGTCACAGATTTGCTTTCAGTAGATTGAACACATCAGTTTGTCTTCAGATCAAACAGATATACAGTGGATTTCCACACAGAGATTGAATTGCTTATTTAAACACAACTTTTAGTGGCGATAATTAAAGAGAAAAGAGAATTTTGCATAAAGACAGTCAAAACAAAGTAAATTTTGATGCATACACAGAGCAGTGCTAAGAAAGAGCAGCCTACTTGCTGTCTGAGAAACAAGATAGCCTTTGGACCATGAAAGCCATGACAATGGATGGTAGTTTTCTGGATGTTTTAGAACAGCCTCTGTTAAATTCAAAATGCACATCCCTTTGTAACATCTCACTAGTCTGAACTTGATGTCTTGGACTTTGATTCAACTTTCACTCTCTTTTGATCCCCTGGCTGTGACCTCAGCAGGACTAAGGCAGGACATAATTCACCAGGTGAATTATATGGTCTGAGGCTAATAATTAAGTTTATGTTCAAGTGAAATTCAGCTTCTCACAGGGGATGCATTCCTTCCTTATTTTGATCAGAAATGAAACCAGATGCTTTAGATTTGGGGAGCACTGATGGCAGTAGTGGAAGTGACATGAAGGTGCTAAAAGTACATCCCCAAAAGTCTGAGATGAGTGTAGTGTGTCCTGCTTTAGGCTTAACAGAGTACAAATAGAAACTTAATTTGTGACATATCTCTATGTATTTCTTGTTTTACTGAATGAGCCTAAACCAATTCCAGAACTACTTCATCTGCAAAATGATTAGAATATTACTTTGTCTGTGTTTAAAATATGATAAATTTAGGTGCTATATGTGCATACAGATAATAAATGTCTCATCCTTCCAAAGTTAATGTGCCTTTTTTCTCTGTTGAAGAGGTGTTTGTTCTTTTATTTACAAAACTGAAAAGTCAGTAGTGTCAACTTCCTAGCTATTGGAGCTGAGATACAGCCTCCTGGGATCTGCTCCCAGCTGTGTCACTGATTCTCTCTGTCACCTCAGGTAAATCACTCTTACCTCACCCCAACCATTTGTAAAAGAGTAACCACACCAAATCAGATCAAAGAGCAACTTCATTCCGTAACCAGCAATGAGCTGACACAGACACATCATTGAGAGTTCCTAAAGTGGGCAGCCATGGAATTACACATTATGGCCTGCTTTCTTCTTAAAACACCAGAAAATGGTTTAAGTCTTTCTCTAAGCAAAGAGCTAATTCCTTTACTTCTTTCTAGCCAAAAGTACCCCTGAATATTCTCATTAGATGTAGAAATCAAATAATCCTTAAATCATACTAAATCTTTCTTTGCTGGTTTGTGCTAGAGTGTTTCAGAGATTAGCTATGCATATTGTAAGAATTATTCATATAATGTTTCAAATGTTCAACCCTTCTGTTTCATTGAACTGTCCTTGTCTCCTGCCACTTAATAGTGGTAAATGTCAGTCAGATTAATTCTTTTACACCATTTCTTACTGTCTGTGTCCTTTTTCCCTCTAAAAGAGGAGGCCCAAACCTTTGCTGTATGCTCTGAGCTGTATGCCCACAACACTTATTTCATCTCTTTCAAAGAGTTAACACTCTTTGAGATACAATGACCAGAATTTAATGCAGCAGGTAAAGAAATATTTTTAAGGTTTGGAGTACTATCTGGAGTCTGATTATCAACTCCAATCTTTATGCTTTACTGAACTGCTGTGCAGTTCACTCCATGTAATACATTTTCAGATCATTTGAGGATAGATACTACCCAGAAGCAAAGAACTGTGAGAGTATTATCTGGTGCTTTGTATGTCCAAGAAGCAAATTCCATTTCCTGGATCAGGCAGAAATGAAACCAATATCCATGCCACTGTTTTGTCTATATACAAATTCAGAATGCTCTGATCTCTCACCCTAAGAACATGACACAAGATATTTCCTTAACTGTTGTGGTATTAAGTTGATTAAAGATATTTTATCTAAGACTATCTCTGGACTCCGAAGCTCAGCAGTTAGAGCTTTTGCCCAATTTCATTTACTTTAATCCTGCTGTCCCAATAGAACTTCAGCAAAGGGTCTTCTCTTTCTCACATTTTGTGGAAAATAGAGCTGAGCTGTAAAACAGCATTTTATCCCAGCAATTCAACCCCAGTTCGATTCATTTGATTCCAGTCAGAATTGCATTGAAAAGTGATCAGCAAATATTTCTAGAAACCGAGCAGAAAGCAGCAAATACAGCATGAAGCCAATAAAGAGGATGTTTTCCCTGTGCATTGGATCAGAGGTTTTTACAGAATTTAACTTTGTGGGTAGGTTCTTCACCTACACCTTTCCTCACATACGCCTTTCTTCAGCAAACAAGGAGTGAAAGAAAGGGCATGACAGCTGCACAAACGGAGCTGATCAAGTTGAAGAATTATCACAGCAGTCTGAGAACTGATGTGAAACACAGTTTGAAATGAGATATGAGACCTTCAGCTGGTATAAATCAGCTAATGCTATAACACCTGAAGAGTTGGCCAAACATCCTTGGACTAGGGTAGGATAAAAAATTTTGTGCAGAATTTCCAGCAAACTGGATTTCTTCAGAGAAGCTATTATTATGAAAAGGGCAATTAAAAGGGAGGAGTGGCATGTTAGTATTAATAATGTAATATAATACAATAAATATAAATTAATCCCAGAATATAGGCTATAAATGTTTCATTGCCATGAGTCTAAAAAGCAGAATGCATTTCAACTAGAATGCATAGGAAAAACAATTACAGAGATGAATATACATTATTGCATTGCAAGGAAGTAAATGAAAACCTTAAATTGTTACTAAATAGCTACAATTCTTCCCCCCCCCCCTTTTTATTTTTTTGTTTTGTCAGGAATAATGACTGTGTTTATGTCCCAAAGGGGGGCAAATATGTATTAGTCAGACTGCTAGTAAAGGACTGAAGCCTATGACAGTATTTTTAATAAAATACAGAGTATTTAATATCCGCTTTTTTGTGTCTGCACAGCTTATAATTATTGCTAGCAGGCAAAAAAAGCAACAGTAGGGGAAAAGAAAACAGTGAAAAAATCTTTCCTGATGGCTAAAAAATGGTATGAAAGGATAGGCAGGACATATTAGAGACAGTGCTTGCATGCAAGTGACTGGAGTGAATTGCACGTGTACTGTGAAACAGTTAAACCTTGAAAAAGTCTTAACAAAACCAGCATTACCTCACAGGAGATGGAGCATTTGTAAGATCCAAAACCAAAACCAGTTTCAGCCTGCAGGCCCCTTTGGAGCCAGGACTGTGCAATTACAGGTACTGCAGATGGTGGAAAGCTGAAGGCACTATTTATTTTTTTGGTGCCAGACCAAAAGTACTCACATGGATTTAAAAAAAAAAAAAAAAAAAAAAAAAAATCACCCCTTTTTGCTTTGGTCTCTGTGTGCCCTCCAGAGCACATTCTGTGGTTGCTTGGAAATGGACAGGTTTTCAGAAAAACTGACTCCAAGTTCAAGGGCCAAATTCTCTGTTGGCACAACTCCACCAACACTAATGGTGTTAAGCCAGCAGAAAATTTGGCTCCAGATGCTGTCTGATCAACTGGTCTGTCCACGGACTCCAAGAAACCCAGAAATTTTCAGCACAGTTTAACTCAGGGTAGCTGGGATGGAGTATGGGCTGTGGTTTTCATTGTATAATCAAGATTAGAGATGCTGCAGGGTATGGAGTAGAAACACATTTATCTGTGTTACTAACCATTCCCTGTTGCAGAACTTGGCTCAAATTTGTAGGAGCTATGGAGTAAAGAGTTTAGTAGCCAAATGCTATTTCTATTCCCTTAAAATCAACCCCAGAAAATCCCAGTCCCAGGAGCTCCTTGTTGCATGTGCAAGTCTCTTCACATGGTATTCTCAGTGAGTCAAAGACCTGTGGTAGGGTGGGGAATATGCAGCAATGCCCTTCCCATTTCAGGCTATATTGCCAGACTCATTTATTTCAGGAATACTGCTTCACTTTTTTCAGGGTTTTTAAGGAAAATGCTTGTTGGCTCTCAATACTGATTGATAATTCAACAATTGGTATCTGTCACTTCAGTGTGCATTTTGTTTCCTTTCAGATAGGTTTAATGAGATGGAATAGCCTCTGATTTAATTTGATGATCATAAAATGTACTTCTTACATAATTAAAATAAGAATTGACAAATATATTAAAAAATGGCCATTTACAGATTTATAGACAGTAACTGGAACCAGTTTAATTGACTGGCAGTGCCTCTTTTAGTTTGCTGGATACAAATGGATGTGAACCTCCTTAATGTAGAGTAAACAAGTCCTCCAATATAACTGACATTGGATATTTACTTGGAGAGACATTCTGATTTCAAAATTATTCTCAACAAATACAGTTGTTTCCAGATAATTGAGACTGCAAGTTGCCACCCAAACTGTTTATTTTGTTCTGCCTACAAGTTCCTCATTGAAGAATGCAGCCCATCTATATTGATAACCTTGTCCCAGACCTTTTGGAGAAAACCTGCTTCCTTTCCTGGCTTCAGTGCTGTCCATTTTCAGTTCTAGCTACCATTTCTATGAAATCTCTGAGCTCAGTTTTCATAGAAGCAAAATAAAGATTTTTTTTTTTTTTTGTGGTTTGGGTTTTGTTGTTGTTTTAGGTTTTGTGGGGTTTTTTTTTTTTCATTTTGGGGGTTTTTTTACTGCTACAGCCACAGGCTTAGAACATAATTTATGGAAGCATTGGTAACCCTCTCTCCAGCTAAAAGCAGGCACTGCTTCCCTCACAGTGTTCATACTGATGTGGGCAGAAACTCCAAAGGCCTCTTTACTAGAAGGACTGATGTGAGAAAAGAAAACTCAGTGGTTTTCACAAGCAAGCCAGAGCTGGCACGCTCCCAACAAATGCTTTCACTGGCACTGGTGCCCCATAAACACTGAATTCGTTTTCTCATACCAGGCTATTTATGATTCTCATGTGAGGCATGACAGCCATTCATCTTTCTCACAGGACAAGCAAACAGGGCAAGACCAGTGCTAACACTGAGCAGGTTGTTACCATTACTCAGAAGTAGATTTATTGGCATTGTATCTTTCAAAGTAACAGGAGGTAGCTCAAAGCCTTCCTCTACAGCAGCTGTTTAATAAAACTACTCTGCTCTAGTTGCTTTCATATTTTAATCCCAAATCAGCCATAGTAGGGTGAAAGAGGAGAAGCAGCACCACAGGGAATACAGAGTTGCATGGACAGCAATGAGATGGAGAGCTGATTTCATACCTTGCAGCTACAGCCAATTTTGTTGACACTCTGTCTAGCGCTATAGGGATCCAATTCTGCATTCCCTCCCTCAGCCAAGGCTGCTCTTTATTTCTGAAACATATCTGTGACTCCAGGAGAACATGCTAATGTGTTGTCTTACTGGGGAGAATTATTCTTGTCTGACCTTAGCAATTAGAGTTGGATTTCTTCAGGAATAGATGAAGACAAAAAACAAACCCCACATCTACAGGGCGCTGTACTCCATCCTGAGCTTGTTGTTTACAATAGATGAGACTAACAGTCCTTTGAAGGGGCCTGTTTCTCTTATTTTTAAAAAAAACCCCAGCTGACCAGTTCAGCTTTGATGCATATCCTGTAAAGATAAGTGAGTGTGACTTGACAGATTGCCATTTTCAACACATGTCTATACAGAGAAAGTTCTTCGGCAAACTTATTGTTTGACGGAATATAGATGGTCCAGAAATATGGAAATCCTACTGACTTTAGGAGAGAAAAAATCCTCATTTTGTATGGTTTCCCTTCAGGTGTTTATCTGCTTTCACTTCCAGCTACATAAATTACAATTAGTTTTGTGCTAGCATTTGTATTTTACTGATATCTAGTATTTCCAGGCTTACTTTCCTAATATTTCTTCTTTTTAGTATAATAACCCAGCAGAAGTTAGTATCAGTTTCTGCACTAAAACTCCATGATGGAGATACAGAACTTTTGGGTGAAAATGAGAGAATGTTTTTGCCCAAAATTAGCTGAAACTCCTGTTCAGTACAACAAAGTCACTTCATCCCTGAATTTCTTGTGGGGGCTTAATTTGCAAAGAAGCTTCCCCACTCAGGCCATTATATGGAAAAAAATTAACATTGTGCCTGTCATTGCTCACGAGCTGCTTCCAAGCAGGTCATTTTCTTCAGATACAAGTGCAAGCATAACTAACATCAGGCACACCTAATTCTACTAGTTCATTTATGGTCTCTGGTTTTTATCAGTTTCTGGAAGGTGGATATATACCTGTGTATATGTATTTGTTTGGCTTTAGGGTGTATTTGTTTGTTTTTACAGTGTACCTCTCTCCTGGGTCAATCCTGGCTGTTCAGTGTGATGGAGCTGTTTTCTTTTACCTTCTTTGTACTTGTTCAGGCTCACGTTGAGCATGCATGGACCTGATGACAGGAAGGTTACAGCTCATCCTATCAGAGTTTATTCCTCTCTCTTGTTCCTCGCTCTAACTGAGTGGTTTTCCCTCAAAGCTGCAGAAGCATCATGACAGATCCACCTTCATACATCTTTGTCTAAAGTTTTGCTAGTTACTGACCTTACAAACTTCTGCTGTGTTTGTAGCACACCTGTATTCCAGTACAGCAGCTTGGGTTTCTCCTTTCTTTTGGGGGGGGAGATTTTTTCCTCTTTTTTTTTTTTTTTTTTTTTAATCACTTATACAAATTGTTTGTGCAAGATCTGCTTATGCATCTCAACTTTTCTTCTTGCCTGTGCATCCAAGGGGCAGAAATGAGCCCCTAACCCCAAAGCTGAGCAGGTGCCACACAGCAATTGTTAGATGCTGGTGCTAATGAACACAAGTATCTGGCACAGGCAGCAGTGCTGGAATTTCAAGCTGCTGAAGGTGATGACTTTAGAGGCACAGACAGAAGATCAGAAATTACAAAAATACCTCCATTCCGGACTGTTGGGAAGGGCTCTTGTTTCTTTCATGCCTAATTCAAAGAATTTACCCTGTTGGATGTGTGGCAATGTTTGTATCAAGAGTTCTTCCTGTTCCTTCAGGAGTCTCAATGCCTTACATTTCTTCAGATGTGTTCTTCAAGCTTTGTCTTCTCAAATACCTGAAGTTAATTGGATTTCAGAGAATAAACAGAACAAAATGTTCAACCCTTAACCTCCTCTCGTTTTGTTATCGCTCACAGAAGTTATGTCCATTAATGCTATTCAGAAAATCAGCCTTCCAGAATGGTATTATTTACAAGGTTATATTTAGTACCATGTGAAATTCATCTGACTTGTTTTGCTTGTTAGTTCTGCTTATGTAATGTGGTTTAAGTATTTCAAAACTCCTTACGCTATTTTTAGATTTTTCTTATTCTATGGCTTCTCTTGCTAAAGGGACTTAAACTAGAAATGGAAGTTTCTGCCTCCTTTCTTTACTACTGTGTTGAGAATCTTCCTACAAAGATTAAGTTTAAAATACTTAATCCAGAAAGAAGCATCAGCAGCTGGAGGGCTCAGGGAAGTAGCTGTCCTCATGTGCCTTCCAGTCTTTACAAACTTTAGGGTGAAATTAATTTCATCTGATGACAAACCTTAGTTAAGACCTTGTTTGAGCTGCCAATTTGGGCTCTTTCTAAATTGCTGGTGTGCACACGGAAGCTCTAAAAGATGATTCACTCTCCCTAAGACATTTATCCAAGAAAAGTAAAAAGATTCATCCCATAGAAGGGATTTTATCCATACATTGATATTAGAGACAAGATAACTAACTTATATTAGATGATTAGTTTCTAAATATCCAAGGCTGTGATCTTCAGTCGCTCCTGTGACACATGGAACATTCACATACAATATTACAAAAGTTGCTCACAATGCAAATGTGTGCACCATTATGCAAATCAGTGCACCAAATTGTTTCTGAGCAGGAAACTCAGCTAAGCATCACTTGGGCTGCCTCAATAACACTGAGTTTTCAGTGGCTTTGGCATGGCAGCAACTTTTGAGGGAGAAGTTCAAGATGTACCCTTATCCCAGCCTCAGGAGCCTTGGTCTCCAGTGGGCATTTATCACTTGCTGAGCATAGTTTTCCACAAGTGTAGAATTGACTCTAAAGATGAACATTTAAAAAAAGCATTGATTCCTGACCACTGCTGAAAAATCTTGGCACTAAAGTGTCAAGCCTGACTGTGGTGCTGGGGCTCAGGATGGCTGCAGGTGCTGAGGGTGGCCCGGAGCAGGGGCCTCACCTGTGCTCTGAACTGCCCCAAATTGTCTTTGTTCACACTGCTGAAAATGCAGCCAAAAGTGAGCCCCTAAAGCCAGATGCTGTCAGTGCAGCAGTTCAGTTCCAGCAGGGATCAGAATCATCATGTTGTGTTCCTGTTCTTAAACTGCTTGTAGTTTACAATCTAGGGGAACAAATTTTGAGACTTTGTGGGTCTTGCTTCTAGACACCTTCTGAAGATGCAGGTCTTGAACCATTTATGACAAGTGAGTATTTCTCCTGCAGTCTTTAAGAAGTATAAGGACAATTTATAAAATATTTATTAAAAGTAGGTTCTTTTTTCCCCCTTTTCATGCCCAAGAAAATTCTTATTATTCAATCTCTTTGAGTAAGTACTTTAAAAATAGCCTGGTTGTAATATATTCTATGTGTACTTGGGATCAAATGCAATTTCTTCTTGGAGATTTATATGTAATTATTTTATCCAGCCTCCTTCCCCCTTTGGCAATCTTAAAGGTGCCCAAGGTTACTTTAGACCAACATTGATAAAATTCATTCTCTGATTAAAAATAGTCTGATATCAAAACTCTATGTACACTGTAGACTTCCATTGTTATAAAGTCCTTATTGTCTTGGGTTCATAGGCTGCAGTCTTTGGAATATTGTATTACTATACAGCTTTCTGTATTCTCTTTCCCTCTCTGCATTTTAAAGAGTGTTCATAAACCATCATTTTATTGATGCCATTTGAATACCAAAAATCTGCAAATTCTTCTAAAAGCAGTGGATACCAGGAATACAGCTATTGCTCAAAGACTTCCTTTAAGGTTCTCTGGTTTTTAGCAAAGAAAAAAAAAAAACAAAACCAAAAAAAAACCAAAAAAAACCCAAACCAAACCAAAATAAAATAATAATAATAAAAAACCATTCAAAAATCCCCCACAAAAAACCCAAAACCAAACCAAACCAAAAAAACCCTAAAAAAATCCCCTAGTATTTTAGAATTGTCTCCCCTTTAAAACACTAGAAAAATATCCTCTTATCTGTTCTTGCCATTATATTTATTAAGGAAACCATATAATGTCTAGAACAGGTAAAGCACAGTATGAGGTTGATTCCTTTAGATGGTAAACTAGTAACTTGCTGAAGATTACACAAGAAATTGATGGCAAACCCAATAACAGATAACTGATATTTTAGACATGGTATCATCTACTGCTGATATAATGAGCCCAAAGTGTCCTGTGAGGGAAGAAGGATATTGTTCTACAGTGAGAAGAAAAAAAGAGCAAGGACTGTTTCTGTTATTTTCTGTCACTAAATCAGGATTCTATTCAAGCTGCATTGTTATTAAATTTGAATGAAACTAATTATTAAAAACTACAAGACTTTTTTTTTCTTGGAATTTAATGAATCATCGCTTAACCAACCCAACCCACAAAAGAACAACCACTGTTTTAACAACATTGGGAAGGAAGCAGTTGAATAATATTACAGATTTAAAGTAAAGGATTGAAATTGCAGGTCTGGAATTTTAGCAGATTTCAGCACCACTAACAGCTTTACTGGGATTTAATGTGTGAGCACACTAGAGACAGAATGCACAAAAGAACAATTCTGCCCCAGAGAAAAGGACCTAACAAAACTTATCAAAAAGTTGTTGAATTTCTAAAATGGCCAGTGTGTGCTGAGTTCCCTGTTGAATGGATGAAGTAGGTCATAAAAAATTCCCTTCCTAAAAAAATGCTCATTCCCAGGGAACTGAAAACCTGCCTCAAAGTGTTTTGTTGCCACTGAACAGATCCATGGTGGGGGAATTAAATGTTGAAGGCATTGAGAAAGGGACTGGATGTGCCCACAGCAGTGCAATGCTGCCAGCTGGGCCAGTCACAGCATCTCTGGTTGTGCGGTAGGGCCTTCCCAAGCCCTTGGGACCAAAGCACTTTCTAGGAAATGAGGAGGATGGCAGGAAGAAGGTGCTGGAAAAACACTGCAAGCAGTTTCTAGCAGGCAGAAGGGCTGAGGAAAGCAAGCAGCTATTGTTAGAGAAAGGAGCAGCCACAGTCAGCAGGAGACTGAGAAGCACTAATCACTGCTAAATCACTGGAAGATGTCCCCACTAAGCAGAATTGCCACCCCTGCTAACCAGCAGCCATTGACATTAAATATTGTGGAGCTGAGCTCGGCTTTCTCAGAGGCATGCTGATTAAAAATGCCCTGATGAAATGGTGTGTACAGTAAGAAGTGGTACTTAGTATTTTGTCTTCATAATGCTTTAAATTGCTCTGTATCCCCACAAGGTATTTTGCCATTCCCCATTAAAAGCGGGCAACAGAGTTTCAGGAGCACAGAGCAGGACTCCACGGACTTAATTTTGGATTTGAGGATGCTCAGATAATTTTTGAAAGGGCCTGAGTTTACATTGTTTGATAGACAACAGCAAATTCTTTTTCTTTATCATACCTGTTTTCAAACTCTGACAGTGTCTCTAAGTTAGTCTTAATACTTCTTGCTTAACACAGATTAGAAGTTATATAAAAGACCAGAAACTGTTCCTCCCACATCAGTTCGAAATATTATGGTTCATTATTTTGCCCATGCTGATTTATGATTTCACAGCAGTAGCTCCATAAAGCTCTAGAACGGATATTCACATCATAAAAGCACACTGTTTTGAAATTCTTTGTATCTTAGGACAACTTAATGAAGTAGTTAAAAATTATTCCAGATTGAAAATGTTTTCTGCAATCAAGAAAAAAAAAATCTGGTACAATATAGGAAAGCAATTAAAAAACAAAAAATATGAAGAAAGAAAACAAAACAGCTCACTCCTGATCACAGAATGATGCTTCTGAAAAAGAGGAGCTCAGTGGGGGAGTTTTCCTTTTTCTTTCCTACTCTCCCAGATGCTTGTGATGTGCCCTGCAGTAATGTCACTTTCTTTGTACATTGGGAAACTTTTATGGGAAATTGAAAAATAAATAAATAATGCTCTTTTTATTACTGCAGAAGGTCACATTTTGATTTTGCCTGGCAAATATTTTGAAATAGTGTGGGCCAGGGACAGTCCTTTATCCCAGATATTTCAGGGCTTTTTCTAACATTGCAGTATCTAGAAATCTTTCATGTGAAGTGAATGTCTGCAGCAATAGCCATAATTTATTTGAGAGAAATGGAAATTTTCCTTTTTATGCTACAAGAAGCCTGCCTGGGCTAAGATTCCAGGGAATGTTCTTGTTTGTTTGTTCCTTTTATTTTTTATTAATATCTCAGATTTGGAGGAGCTTGTGGAATCCAGATGGTGAAGGGGACACCCAAAGCCTGGTACAAAACTTCTCCTTTGAATGGTGCAAGAAAAACCACTCAGACCCAAAGCAGTATTGGCAGCCCTAAGGAGCTGCCTCTCTTCAAAGCCACGTGTGTTTTGTTTCTCTTGAATCTGTAGAGAACTCCCTGAGGCTTCAGAGGAGAGACAGGGTAGGGGAAAACATCCCTCATCCTCCCCATCACTTGACTCCTCACAATGTTATAGAGAAGCTGCCTCGGGAAGAGCAGTGGTGGAAATCAATATTTGATCAGATCTGCTTGTGTTTATTGACATAAAAGAATATTTCATAGAATCACTGAGGTTGGAAGGGACCTTGGGAGATCATCTAATGGATGCTTAATGTCAATAAGTGTTTTCTAATCTGGTTGGCCCCTCTCCATACACAGGAACAGGGACTGTGGCTGCAGGCAGTGACAGGGCTGCCGAGGAGCCTGTGGCACCTGGGAGAGAAGCAAGCTCAGCACCCACACTGCCACTGGAATATCTGGGTTTAGAGCTCAGTTTCCTGGATTTTACACAATATTCACGTGAGCAAAATTCTTCTGCCCCAGTCCCGGGGTTTGTCCTAATGGTTGGCAGTGCAGAGAACAATTCCATGTAATGAATTGAGGGGAAACACAACATTGTAGCCATGATGAGGGAAATCTTGGTAAAATGGGCACTCATCTTCAAGGTGGTTATTATCACATTACCTTGGTAAGGCCCCTCTCCAGCGCTGGAATTCTTGTGCAGCTGTTGGCAAATTTCACAGCTTACAAACACCCAGTTCGGTACCTGGACGTTTGAAAATCATATTTTGCTCTTGCATAAAAACCCTCTTTTCATTATTTATTTATTATCACTAACAGCAGATCCTGTTCCAAGAAAGAGATGCGTATGCCCACCCCCCACCACGACTTTGCTATTTTGAGAGCTTGTTGATATGCAGTTTGCAGGTGGCTCAGAAGGTGACTCATGTAGAGTGTTTCTTCTATCTCTAGAAAAGGCCAGTGGCTTCTAACCATGTTTTGGCTGCATCCCTCACACAGCTGCTCAACCCCATTGCTGCTGCTGCAGTATCACCTCAGTTCCAGAGTAACCATTTCATTTACTTGGTTTTGTCTTGCAAACCCAGTCATTACTACTGTGCTTCTACTTGGAGTAATGCTTTGTATTTTGAGACAATTCTCGAGACCATTTGTAAGCAGTGAAGATACATAATTAGATTTTTATTAATTATTTTTAGGGATTCATAGTGTTTCTTGTGACTGTGTTTATATTTGCTTACAAGTAATAATTATAGTAGATTGTAATAGTACTTAGTCATAGTCTAGGTATATTTCTATAAGTACACTACACATTATTGTCTGAATATATCTCCTCTGCAGCCAAAGCTGCATTGCCAACTTAGGTAGAAATATCCACCCTGGTTTCAAACTTTCTTGAGCACATTGGGGGAGTAGCTGGAGCAGAATGGATCTCAGAATGGGCTGGAGAACTTGCTAATATCAGGATAGCATTTTCTCCAACAGGTTACAAATTATACTGTTCTGATGCTGTTGAGAATGGGGAATAATTCATCTCTCAGAGCTATCACTGCATATTTGTTATCATGTATTGCTATAGATAGGTGATTTCCATAACCCTATTCATACCCCATGGAGTGGAAACGAGTTTATCAAGGCATCTGTAATGAATATGTGAATGCTGTGGGGAGGGGCGAGACAGGACAGTGCTGAAAACAAAGGAAAAAAAGACAAATACTCTAAGCTTTGGATGGTAAAATGCCAAATGATAACAGAATATTACATGTTTTGTTACCAGAGGTTTTCTATGAGTTGCTTAATATTGGGGAAAGGAATAGATAAGCACATGTGAGGGAGCTAGGATGATGAGAAATAAAGCAGAAAATAAAAAAAAGGAAAAGGTTTGAAGAAGCAGAAAGTTGCTTGAAAACTGATTTTATAAAATATGTATAGATACCCTAAGAGATCAAAATGGCTGTTGAAAGTAAAGCTGCAAACATGAACCTTTCCGGGAGGTTTTTCTGCATGCCCAGGTTTTTGTGGCTGCTTTCCCATCCCTGTGCCATTGCTCAGGAAAAGGCTGCTGGGTGTCCGGACACTCAGGCAGGGCTGCTGTGCCTGCACAGTAAATCCAAAATGTCTGACGTGCACTGCTCCCACTGCAGGGAAATAACTGTACATTACAGGCTGCTTTGGAGGATGGGATTGCTTTTTTTCCAATTCATTGAACAAATGTGTTAAAAGAACTAAAATGTGATGCTTTTGTGTTTTACCAAAACTGCAGGGAAATCACTTTTTTTTTCCCCTTTTCTTGTCATCAACATATTTTCTTTATTCATGTAACAGTAGGTGTCATTTTTCTTTAATTATGCCCAGCTATCATATGTTGCTTTTATTTGTTGAGGATGTTAGTTTCAGGGAAAATAATTTAGACACTTCCATTTTTCAGGCAACAATACACTAAATCCTGTGCTTACAAATTGCAATTAGATAAGAATTCTTCTTTCCACAATCAAATGTGGCAGTTTTTTACTGGAAAGTAATGATGAATCAAACTTACAGCGTAAAATGGGAAGATCAAAGCATTCAACGAAAATGTAATGAAGAAAATACACTTTTATGGCTTGGCATTTTAAATGTCCTCTGTTATATATCACCGTGGCAGCATACAATGGTATAAGTCTTTCTTTAGGAATGAATACAGATTAACACAACCCCATTTTCCCTGCCAGAATTTCCTTCCTCTGATGATATTCCTCTTCCCTCTATGTCCCCCCACATACATACCCCTCTATTCTTACCCTCAGACCTAAAAGTATTTTAAACATGTTTAGCCTGTCAGCAAGCCTTTGATGAAGGTTTTTGTAGCCTTTGGTAATGACTTCTAATTTATGTGACTAATTATCCCGGGATAAATAGAGATGAGGTGCTTTAGGACAAGGCTAATCTGCATGTCTGCTGGAAGCTTGAATGGTGCATTTTATAAAGATATACAACTCAGCAACTCAATGAAATTAAGGATGTGACAAAAGGCAGGCAAATTCAAAATGAAGGCAAACACTTCTCTTCCTGAGCTGCTGCAAGAAAAGCACTGATGGTGTGTGATGGAAAGAAGCATCACTCCAGATTCTGGAGGTTATTCAGCTCCATACTGAAGCCTGGACAGATTTTGACTATACCATTTGTACAGATGTATTTTCATATCATCATTTGCCTGTTTTCACCATCCATCTTTCTGCATTTGTGGTTTTTTGCCTTTATTCTTTAAAATCCTCGTGGTTCTCCATCTATGCCCACCTCCCTCCTGTTCATACCACGGGATAACCAGGCAGTGATGTTTGTCATTGTGTGTATGCATACAGAAAAGGACAATCTGCACAAAAAACTTGCTATAACCCCTCAACACTGCATGATGTTCTCCCAGACAGGGTAAACTTATGCTGGTAAAAGGGGGAAAGAACAAAAGAAAGGAAATACAGCAGCCCTTTTGCTGAGCTGAGCAAGTTATCTGAAGAGCTCTTGAATTTAGAACTTGACCTCCACAGCACTATGTAGAGTAATGCATAAGTACTTTAGGTAGTTTAGTCTCATTTTCAGAAGTGATTTGAGGTGCCAGACTTCTTAGGATGCTTTTCAAAGCGGGTTGCAGGTAGGTTTGTGCTGCTCTGAGGCAGAGGGGCTGGGCTCAGACCTGCTCTGCACATTTCAGAGCTCTCAGCCCCTCCTGCCCAGCCTCACATTTTACACCCATGGTCGGTTCTCACTGCCAGGTTAGAGATGGGCAATGCTCATCTCAAATCTTGTGGCTGTGCCTTCCACCCTTACTGGCCACCTTGTTGAGCTCCTGGAACCTTCTTAGTCCAGGATGTTAGAAAAGGCCACAGTTCCAGGACATGCAAAATGTAAAAGATACCATTTTTATTTAGGAATGTACCCAAAATGCTGCCTTGCTTGCTGAAATTGCTTTTGGAAACATGATGTCTAACTCTTTTAGGAGTCTACAATGCAGTGCTTAAGACATCCAGAGCTAAGTTGCCCAGAGCAGGGAGAATGACAGATTACTCAATTCCCTTTTCAATTACTTAACCACAGGATCATCATTCTACTTCACTCAAATTGTGGTATATTGATTTCTGTTGTGACTCAAAAGATTTTAATTTTTAATAAAAAGTTAGCATGATATTCTCTTTATGTGTATAAATCCAGAATAATCTGCCTTTTGCAGACAGGGTATTTAAATTGCAAAACTCCATAATATCTGTCATGTTTATAAGGAGCTCCCCCTGAGTTCAAACAACCAGCACCCCCTTGCTTAATTCTCCACAGGACAGCAGTAACACAAAAGCCTTTGAGTCCTAGATGAGACAATTACAACATAATGAACTTTTACATTTCAATAGCCCTTACTAAAAGTTGCTAAAAAGCTTCCACTGTAAAAAAAAAATTGGAGTTTCAGAATATCAGGTGATGTAAATTACAGAGTTATACAAAGCCTTTCCTATCTTTTATTAAATATAAATAAATAAATAAATAAATAAATATGTACCTATAGGGCCAAATTAATATGAATAGGCCTGGGGTTTTAGAAGAATCCTAAAGAAATTGCCTTAAACTGGCTGTAGACTGTGCATACTGACCCCAAACTGCATTTTACTGAGAAATGTGGTAACATCTCAGATGAACAAATTTTCCTTCCTTGGACATCCCAGCCAGGTAACTGCAAATTCAGGTGTAGTTCCTTGCCAGTGCAGCTCACACTCAGGGCAGGGCCCCTTCCCAAGCCATCAGCAGCTCTTAGAAATCCTGTGTCCAGGTAAAAAGTTTCTGTACCAGCAATCCCAAAGTGATAAAAAATTTCTAGATGTTTTTCCATTTGACAGCATCCGTGGAAAAGCTGCACAGTGAAACTTGGCCTGAGGAAATTTCTTGGGGACCTTCTGTACTTTCTGGCATACTTCCCAGGAAGGGACTAATCAGAAAGAGCCATTTTTCACACTTGTTCTTTGGCCTGTCCTCTGTGACCTATTTTCTTGACTAATCCTGTGATTTTTATCCCAGCCAATGCCAAACTGCTTTTGTTTCTGCCTGCTCCTGGCCAGTCCTATAACTCTTAGGTCCCAGCAAGATTTTGCTCCCAGGAAAATGTGGAATTTTGAGTGGTTCCTCTTGCTCCAAGTACTCTTCAGAAGCAAAGGACAGTATAAGTAACTCCATAATTCAAGAGCAGCAGCAGTTTTTGTATTTCTAAGTGAAGACTTTTGGGCAGCTGAGGTCTTCCCTAGAAGGTAAAATACAATCAGGCCATGAGTGATGGGAGGTTTGTTCTCCTGAAAGCAAAGAACCCCTTGTGAAAAGCTTTTCATGATGAGCTGCAAAGCTTTTATTTTGTTGCCAAAAGAGGGAGCCCTCACTGAATTCTCTCTGCTTTAGCAATAGTTGTGCTTTTGGAATCTGCTCTTTTAAAAAGCTCTGAATTTCGTTTTCCTTACAAAATTTGAGGCCTTTTAGGTTTAGAATAAGTTTATGGCATGGATAATGTGAGCTGTGAGTTTTGCCCTCCTAGGTTTCAATGACCTCAGGGTACAAAGAAAGAAAATAAGCTTTTTGTTTTCAAAATTATTCAGCTGGCTATCACTAAGTACACAATGCAGCTTCATTAAATACCATATTTTTGCATTCCAGTGTTAGAAATCATAATCCTGCTAAACTGGACAATGCTTACTAGGCAAGTATTACAGAACTTGTTTTAAATGGTACATGATTTTGTGTGTTGCAATTTGTGTTCCACGTTGCCTTCTGTTTATGTGAGCTGGAATTGTCCAAACTGGTACCTAAATCACCTCATGGCCACCCCAGAATAATATTTTTATTCTGAAATATTCTGAAATTCTGAATGTTTGAGACAGGTGAGTAGAATCTCTCCAGTTTGCCTGAAGATAGAAAGGGTAAATTAGTGCTGGGTTTATTTGTAATCACTTGAAGAATGTAATCCAACAAATTTTGGAGCGATTTTAAGAATTATGCAACTTGCTACTGATTTTTACCCATGGATTAGGCTCAAAGCAGAAGGAGAAAATACAGGCATTTTTATTAGTGTTTATCTGCAGAGGGAGAGCCTTTGTCTTGAGTACTGCAAGGGACTGCATCAACAAATAATTTTACCAGAGAGACTCATGAGTATTGATTCATGGTTCACCCTTACCTCTTTCTGAGCTTGAACTGGTTAAAGGAAACCCTGGCATGAGAAATTGCAAGTATTTTAGCTGATCTCTGCCATCTTTTCTGAGCCTGTACTGTTCCCTAGATCAGCTCCCATTTGAAGAATTTATTTTCAATGTAATGGCTCCTCTGGCTCTGTGGCTCCAATGCCCCATTTGGTGTTTCCTCTGTTTTTCACAGCAGCTCTCTCTTCCTTTGGGATGTACTCTGAGTGGATATGACAGTCCAGCCTTTCTTATCTCCCCCGTATCAAAGCCAAACTTGCAAAGCAAAGTGAATAATTGGCCAGTAGGATTTTAAAAAAATCCCACTTTTATTTGATGATTTGAGATGTTTTGCCTTGCTACTTTTTTGATACAAAGTCAGAGGCTCCAATCTGACCTGTTTTACTGAGATTTTGATGCTTAGAAACATTCTCAAAAATACATTACTGCCTAAAAATTATTTGGGTATCTAATTCACCCTGAGGTCAGTTGAAAAATGTCACATCCTTTCTCTTGGCAAGACCTGGAGCACAATATAGCAGGATTGTTAAATCAGAGCAAAATCCCATTTTAAATGCATATTTGTGATTTGTTGTTAATCAATACTGTGTTAGGGTTGCTGTGGGGTTATTGTACCCTAATGGTGGTGAGATTCAGAATTAGTTCAAGGAGTAGATTGGCTGAGATAGGAAGGATCACATTTAGATGATCACTTCTTTTTCGCTTTTCCATTATGTCCTTGCTGTTGTTTTGAACACTATTAGCATTTCCAGTGTACAGAAACACAGGGGAGACTTAGGGCAGCAGATAAGTTGATTGCAATCAAATTACATGATAAAACAGAAAAACAAACCCAGAAATAATTTTAGGCATTTTATTTAAAAAAAAAAAAAAGAACATTCCGAGTTAAGATTGAAATGGCCAAAATGGGTGTTTCTGACATTTTATGGATGTTCTGCATAGGTAGTGTGCCTCCAAATATTGGATGCTCTGATATACCATATGTGCTGCAATTCCTAAGCAATACAGCAGATGTTTTAGGTGATCAATTCAGAACTCACTGGCTTTGTTTAGCTCTCCTCATTCCCAATTTTATACGATGTGAATGTGCCTGTCATCATAAGTAGAGGAACAGTTCCATATTTAAAAATCCCTGCATAATTCAAAGTTGACACAGTAGCAATACTAAAACACTCTCCAGCCTAGAAAATCTCATGTTCCTCAGAGTCCAAAACACCTAGTTAGGGAAAGCCATGGCCAGCAAAAATTAGCTTTGTGTGGCTTGAATCAAAACTTAACTATTCTTTTGAGTTTAGGTTTATTGCACGATGCAGATGAAAGCTGACAGTTCTGATTTCTTTGCTGATCAGAAGGCTGGGGGAGCTGGTTTGTTTGCTTATTTGGTTTTAAGAAAAAATTCATCTTATTTCTATGTAATCTGCTCCAAAGCCATCTTCCTAATGGCACCTTTCTATCTTCAGTTCTTTTAACACTTTCCTCTCTGCTGCCCCTTGCTCTGCTCGTTCCTTTTATCCAAAATGCCTTTTCTGCCCTAAGATCAGTTCCTCTTTCTGTTTCTTTTTTCTTTTTCTTTCTTTTAGGAGCTTTTTAACAGTAATCCCCAATGATTTTACTTAGTTTTCTGCTCATGTGGGCTGGAAATCTGTTCAGGCTTCATTAAAAAGCTCATTTGAAAATACTGATCCTATTCTATTGTCTGAACCGTTTAGTTTATTTATTTGGGGATATAAAAGACGTGAACTCTCTCTTTTTTTTTTTTTTTTTTTCCAATTGTAAATTAGCACAGATATATTTTTGGTGGCTGAAATAGCAGAGAGACTTTCTTCAGGAGTGGTCTGTGGGGAATGAACTTTTCTCTGGGGAGGCAGGGACTGGAGATGGCAAAGCTGAGCTGGGCTCTCGCGTCTCCTCCGTAACCCAAACCCACAGGACCGTGGCGAGGGGAGCCACATTTCAGAAGGAAAAATGTTCTCTGTCTCCAGTGCCCAAAAGAAAAATTTAAGCTCAGAGAAAACAAGAATGAATCTGACACCTAATTTTGCCACAATAAATTGGAACATTTACATCTGTGTTGGTCTTTCAAAAAAAATTTTTTAAAAAAACCCTGAAATATTTCTGTCTGACACAATGGAGTTCAGGCTAAGAACAAGGATAAATTTTCTTGGCATTTTCACCTGTGGAAACTTTGTTCACCTTTCCTGCAACTGTGAAATTGATTTGAAATGATGGACTGATGCTTCCTCCTGTGTTATTCTTGACATACTACAGCTTTTTTGCTAACTGAAAAATAGGTACTCTTTGGGGAAGCAAATTGCTTTTCCTAACACAGTGTGTAAATGTTGTTGTAAACATCTAGATAATTAATTTTTAAGGTTAATGCTCAATGGATGTTTGGAAACCTCTTGGATTTCTTCTAAAAAATGAAGAATGTAAATAAGGGCAATGGTAGCAATAAAAATACAGAAAATATGAATCTATTTCTACAAAAAAAAAAAAAAGGAAACTTCAGAGTGACTCACAAATCATAGCTAAACATCCTCATTTCAAATTACCCAGAGAAACATATTTTCTGTGCAGCCCAAAGGACAACAGTTGCAGTAGCTCATGACAGAGTTACCACATCCTTGGTTAAATGTTTGTTACACGTGAGCAAACCTCAGCAAATCTTCTGTCTTGTGGGGATCTGGTTCTGAGGGGCACGACCTGCCCTCAGTCTCACCAGGGGGCTGGGGAAACTCAGCCTTTGGCTGCACTGAACCCTGAAGCATCTCCACATTTGTGATGCCAAAAATGAGCAGTTTCATGTTAAAATTGGTTAATAGGGCATTTGGTTCCCTTTCTCTCTTCCACTAGGTCCTCATGCTCAAAGTAATCCCCAGTTTGCCAGTCACCAGATTTTTCACAAGTGTGTGCCCTGGGTTTTTTAAACACCATCAGATGTACATCAGGTAGCAGGTCCCCAGTGAATTGCTTATAGAACAACTGTAAAAGAGAGATAATTTGAACCTGTTAGCAATGAGGCTAATGAAATGAGGGTTTCAGACCTCTTATCTCTGTTCAGCTGACAGGACTAATGTTGTCCCCTATTTTATTAGTCAGAATAACCTGATATGGACTGAGGAGAGAAGCAAACCTGTAATATCTGGATGGGCTCATTTTCTTACACAGTTCTTCATTCCAGGCTGCTCTCAGGCAAACTAACTCAGCTCAGTGATTTTGATGAACCAAACTTTTATTTTCTCCTTTAATATAACATATTATTTACAACACATATAACTCTCTTCGACTGCTGTGAATAAAAATTCCCCTGGAATGGTTTTCACAGATTAAAGCACCTGGGTGAAGGATTTGGTTTTAAAATGCCAAATTTAAAAACTAAGATAAAACTGTCCCAATTGAGATGTATAGGGTGAAATGCTGCCTTGGCTCCAGTAGCCTCCATTTGACTTTTTTATGAACGATTCTAGAGACACCACCTATTGATTAAATATGAATTTCACTAGATGGTGTACAAAGGCAGAGTGACCCTGGGAGAGGCTGTGGGGAGTCCCAGAGCTGCCCTGGTAGCCCTTAGGAATTTTGATAGCAGTTGCAGCCTGAATGTACTTTGTTCCCCAGGTTCAGTGGCTGGAGAAACTCAGCTGCAAGGAATTAGTAATGATTTTAGCACATTTCATAGGAAAGCACAACGACATTACTTCAGAAACAAATGAGGAAGTGATGGGTCTGTTTGGAAAGTCAGATTGTTCCTTTTACCTTCAGAAGAGCCCACGTTCATTTGTGCCACCTGACTTCTCCAGACAGTGCTGTCGTGGGCTGTAATTAAATAGGCAGCTTTTGGGAGAATAAAGATTGGGATGCTCTGAATCATTTGTTGAAGTGAATATGACAAGCAGTGGTCTGCTTTGGGAAGAAAAAAAATAAAATTTGAACATTAGAAAAGCAAACTCACTGCCATGGATTGTGAAATGAAACAGACTCAAACTGAAATTAGATGAAAAGCTTGAAATTAGATGAGACCAAAATAGTTGGACATATAAATTTATATATTTGTCTATAAATAATAGATTCGAATTTGACTTTTTACTGCAATTTTTATCATGTTGCCTTGACTTATATACAGTGATTAAGAGACATTACACAATATGTGGGGCTTGTGGAGGGATTTTCAACAATCCTCCTAGTTTAAATGTGAAAACACAGTTATTCCCCATTCCCTCCTGCCTGTCCCTATGGCAGAAAAGTCTTTGTCTGCAGTGGTGCCGTGAGAGCCTGAGCAGAGCTTGGAGGGCTGGAGTCAGTCACTCTTTCACTGAAAAATTCTCACATTTCAGAAATTTTTCCAACATCTTCAGAATCCTAAGTTGTTTTTTTTTTTTTTTGTTTTTTGTTTTTTTTTTCTTCTTCTCATGGAATTCCCTTTTTTTTCCAAACCAGTAATGCTTTTGAACCCAAGTCAGTCTTCTCCCCACCAGTGTCCTGGCTATTCTGGCATGATGGCAGTTTATTAAAATCAGTATTAGCTAGCATGGAGAGAATAAAAAACTGCTACTAAAGTGCTACTAGCTGGTAGCTTAGCTGTTTAGGTCAGACATGAATTTTGGAACTTAAGTCCCAATTTGAATAAATATTCATTTAGGTGTAAGACAGCAAAAGAATGTTTGGGAGAAATGATCTGTGGGTTCAGAGCTCAGTTTCAAGGTCCACATGGGCCAGAGCAGGGACATGAACCCCTGAATTTGTGTCTTCCTTATGAGGTAAGCACAGGCTCCAACAACTGCAAACTTAGTTTAAAAATTGCCCATTTTGGGGTTAATCTGTCCTGTCTGTTATCTAAACCAGTCCATAAACAATGGCTGGTCAGTCAATATCCCACACTGGTACAGGTAGATATGCTTTGTTTCTAATTAAACATTGTTGAATTGAACATTGAACACCGTTGCTTCTCTGCCCCCACCCCCCCCAACAAATGGTGAACTTTCAATTGAAACTTTCAAATGAACTTTCATAATTGCTTTCACAAATGCTGCTCCTTTCCTTGGTAAAGCTTAATGTGAGGCAGGAATTACTGCTAAAGAATGGCAAGGCAGTGCCTAAAGGGATGTGTGTCATGGGTAGATCTCGGTTGTTAATGGCACTCTGTGGGGTCTGTACAGTTTTTCCTGCCCTTGTTTACTCTATTTTTCAAAATAAATAAATCTTAAATAGAAGGAGTTTATTAACTCCTGCTGCTTACTCTGTACTTTAAAACATAATCCGTTGTTTGTGGCATTACAATAATCTCTATAGGCATTAAGTAATTGATGTCACAAGCACAGGATTATAACCACAGCTCTGCAATTTACATAGTAATACAAGAAACTGTGAAAAACCTGCATGGCAGTGTTTCACCAAAACAAACCCCTTAGAATGCTGAGTAAAATTGAGGAATGAGTAGATCCTGAACCCTTGCTATGTAAGTACATTTAAAAAATGCACAAGGCACCATTTTTTTTCAGTGCAGCTACAAAAAGGCTTGGTCCCAATCTGGATGTGGGGCCAGACCATGGAGAAATGGACCTCTTCTCTTCCTTCTTTTCTTGCAGGCCCAGAACTTTTGGGAAAGAGCAGAACAAAGGTATTGGCTATATCATCCTTTCTTTTCCCTCAGGCAAGAGGCTTTCTGCTCTCATAACTTTGACTGGCAAAGTTAAGAACCAGTTCATTCCCAAGCAGTTCCTTCCTCCTGCCTTATTTTCCAGAGAGGAGACAGCCTTAGCAACTTTTTGTCATGAGTGTTAACACTATGATAAACAGAGAGGTGCCTTTTTTTGGATTCCTAGAGGTTCTGGTTGCTATTTTATGAGTGCTGCATAGGTAAATTAGGCAGCCTACAGATGAAGCACCAGTAGATGTCAGTCAGGAATATGTGGAAGAGACCATGAATTTTTGGGGCCCAAAAAGATGAGAGTGGCATTGTCAGTGGTCTCACTGTGCAGCCACTGAGGGGGCTCAGCCTCCCATGGCTTGGGCAAAGATCTACAGCTTTTGGTAGGAACCTGCTCACCAAGGGGCTGCAACCTTCTACTGCTGCCATAGGTTATACTGTGAGCTAAAAAAAATGGCTTTTCCACCTTTTCTTAACCTTTGTTGTATTAATGTTCATTCTGTACATCTTTGTAGCACAACAGGGCTGTGAGAACATTATGGGTGGATCTTCTGTTCCTGAGACAAACAGTTCAAGGGCGAAGAAGGAGAAGTCTCATCTGCTTGTTTGGCAGGACTTTGGGAAAGTAGGAAGGTACCATGCATCACTGGTTTTGGGAAAGAAATAGGCAAGTGTCAGATGTTAAGTAGGAGAGTATGTGCACAGGAAGAATGAGGAAAGTAGCTTAAAGGCTTGGCACTGTCTTTCATTATTTGGACTTGGTTTTGATTCTAAACCAGAATCGAGTTACCACATATTGCAGCGATCAGATATCTGCAGAGGTCACTATCAAAATGGTTTAATATGCTCATTATAGTTCTTAGCATGAGCAATAACATATCCCAAACCACTTTATAAATGTTCTTCCACACCTATATTATCAATAATTGATTCCACAGGGTAGGCTACAGCAGATGCAATTTGCTAAAATCCCAGTCAAGTGTCAACAAGCTGACTGGTTCATTTTATCGTTACACCAGGAAACTTCAGCAGCTAATCATAAAGGAAGTACAAAATGTGAGATCTTGTTTCATTAGGTGAACAAAAGCCTGTGATTTTAGGATGGAAAGAAAAGATTATTGCTCAGCATCATGTGGAAAAAAGAAAAGACAGCTTTAAATCATTCAATTATCCATTTTTACAGAATTAGTAGATTTTTGGTTTCATTACTTAAATCAAGAGTTCCTCTTTGCAAGTAACCCTTGCACTCTGAAGGGAAGGAGATACAAGTGGTAAAACTTGTATTTGAGGAACTAGGAACTAGGCAGATACAAATGCTCACCTTTTTTCCAACACCTTCCTTCATCAAAGCCTTCCTTTGAAAATTTATCCAGATGTTGATCAGCCCCGAATCTTTCTTAACCT
The DNA here is from genome assembly GCA_013401135.1 of Cettia cetti. Taxonomy (NCBI): domain Eukaryota; kingdom Metazoa; phylum Chordata; class Aves; order Passeriformes; family Sylviidae; genus Cettia; species Cettia cetti. The sequence continues at coordinate 129,677 of VZUI01004764.1, forward strand.
GTCCAACAACAGGTGGCAACAAGGAAGGATGGGATACAGCCTTTAACCTCCCCCTCCTGCACATTTTCCCTGCAATGCAAACCATGGTGGTGCCTGTGGGCAGTCAGGCTGTGCCACTCAACTGTGCCAGGTTGCACGTTTGGGATCTCTTTGATCCTTTTCTGAACTCTTGGGTTTTTTCATGCCATAATGTGAAAGGACAGATTTCCAAAGCATTGACATTACAGTGTGGCAATGATAAAGGCTACAGAAATGTGAAATGCTCCCTTCAGTACATCCTCAGCTTTATTTGTGATAAGATACACTGGGTTCAGTTACTCCTGTGTCAACACAGTTTACAGAAAAGAAACACTAGTTTTGAAGTCAAAAAGAAAAGGTGCCATTAGTGACAACTTGTGGCTAAGTTTCCAGGGGGAAAAAAAATAACATTGTGCAATTCATTTCAATCTTAAACCCCCTGCACAGTAAATTGAAGGGGGTGAGGGACACATGTTCAAAACACACTCAAATTAGGGAGAAGAAATCAATTGCAGAGACCAGGCTGGGTAAAATACATTTAGGAAGACAAAGTCCTTGTGAGGTCCCAGAGAGTCAAGTCCAGCTTCCTGTGAGAAGGAGCTGTTAGTGAGTGGGCAGCCCGGTTTTGGGTTCACAGCTGCAGCAAGAAACTGCCCAAAGTGAAGGTAGTGAAAGGCACAAACCCAACAGAAGCTTTTTGGAGCTGAAGCTGATCTCAGCTCTAGGCTCAGGAATTTTATATGGAGACTCAGAGCAAGGCAGGAATAGATGGCCTTGCTGTTTACAAAAACCTCTGCTGGTTCCTGGGATGTGGATGGCTGGGAAGCTGGAGGAGCTTCCAGCATCATGTGTGGAATAGATCCCTGAGTAGCTGCTGCCAGCTCCATCCCCACTGACCTGCACTGCTGTGTGTTGGGGCCTGGAGATGATGTGCTGGGACAGAAGGCAGGGATAGGGATATTTTTTGGATCATGGCTGGAGGAGGCGTAGGAAGATGACTTTATAATTGCTTTTTTATCACTCTTACTGACTATATTGACTTAATACTTGACACAGCTTTGGCTGGCAAGTAAGGCCCAGATACATTCAGAATTAGATACGACGAGGCTCATTCTTACATGAGAAGAAAATCATCGGTTGCTACAGAAACAGCTCCATATCAGTCTCGTGGGGCATCTTTGCATCTGGCTTTTTTTCCCTTCTCTTTTGCTAATCTGTAGATAAGAGTCAAAGCAAGTGCAGCACATCCCACATCTATATAAAAGGTTGGAGGAACTCTGCAGAGAGCAAAGTGTGAAAGAACATCTCATAGATAAGCTAAACTTAAATGAATGAGTTAATTTACACTCCCCCTGCAATTTTTTTCCCCTAGTTTTGCAACTCTTGCTAAGTTAATTGAGGTGAAAATTAAATGACACCAGTCAGCAAATATTTTTAAGACCTCCAAAACCAAGGAAGAGAAAGGAGGTATTTAGAAAAGGAGTTCCTAAGAAACAGGAAAAAATCTGAGGGGTGAGTTAGAATCTGTGTCGAGAAAATTGCATCTTGCAATGCAATAATAATCCAGACTCACTTTCAGGCAAGTTGTTTAACTTGATAAATTCAGGAATTAGTTAAAAGTAAGTGTATATTATGAGTGAACAGGGACCATTCTGCACACTGCAGACCAGCTCACCAGCAACATTTTTCAACTGGTTTCCTAAAATTTAATGAATTCTTGATGCTTAGTAGATTAATATTTATTGAGTGAATCAATGCTTAATTTATTAAAAAATTGCCTTCCTTGTATTTTAATATGATTCATTACTCATCAGTGCTTATTGCATTAATTAAAGATTGTGTTAATTTTGTGGAAGGGAGCACGATCTGCTGCAGGTTTGCTCAGAGCCCTGGTGCACTGTAGGGCCTGTGCCAGCCATGGGAACTGCTCCCGGTGGGAAGCTGAGTGAATCACCAGGGCCTCCTCCTGCCCTTGGGATCTCAAACAGCCAGCAGAGTGGAAAAGAGGATGCTGCCCCTTAAGGGCAGGACAGGATTACAGCAGCAGCGACGCTGTGATGATGCAGGGAATATTTCTGTCTGCCTCCTATAAATGATGGCTGATGCTGTGGGGATCATTTTTGTGTCTCTCATGGAATGCCCTTTTGTCAACGTGGGTGAAATCCAGCCTTAGAGACATGGGAAGCTGTCACCACTCTCCCAAACAGGGACAACACTCATTGCATTTCAGTGCTCAGATTGTGAGAAATCCCTGGGACAGTAGATTGCCTGAAGATTGGGATGGTCCCAAACATCTCAGCAGGGGCAGGTGTTTGAGAAGTGGAAAATTCCTAAAGGCAGAACAAAAAAAAAGCCAGACATCTTGTGAGCTGAGTCTTTCAAGAAATCTGTCAAAACAGGGAGAGGGTGATCATGCTGGAGGGGGGCCACAGCTGCAATTTGCATCTTTCAGCTCTGAAGAAAGAAGCAAATATATAAAGCCCCACAGCCACGATTCTTCTGATGAAATTATTTTATTAATGGGTGTGACATTTGTAATGTCTCTCTCTTTAAATTCAAATACTGCTGTTTTTATAGCTACCCATAAGTGAGTCTGTCTGGTTTTTTTGGTTTTTTTTTTTTAAATCCATCTAGTTACTAGGCTGCTTGCATCCAGCTGAGCCCTGGAAACGGGCAGAGCTAGCCCTGATATCTGAGAGCAGGCAGGAATTTCCGGAAAGTGATTGTGTCCGTAATTAGGGCATTTCTGCATGTTTAAATGCACGTTTCTGGAATGCACTTTGCTGTTTGCCTCTCTCCAGGGCTGGGTGTACACAAACTTTCCTTGACCAGCTAAATCAGAGAAACCTCTTCAAGGTCCAGTGAAGGTCAGAGCTGAGAATTTTTTCCTCCCTCTGTCACCAGGCAGGCAGGAACCACCGAGCTCCAGCCTGGAGCACTTGGGTGGAGCCAGTGCCAAGAACCTGGTGGCATTTCAAATCCCTTGCAGCAGTTAGGTGTTAGATGCAAAAGATCAGTGCTGCTCCACTTGAAGTCATAGAAATAACTTCAGCTTAAAGTTCAACATATACACAAAGATTTCCTGGATCTGGAGTTAATTTATTTTTTCCAAGGTCAGCTCGAAGGCAGTATTCGAACTGGAAAGAAGTTACAAACTGAACATTTGACTTGTAATAATTTAATTTTATTTCCCATTTGTTTCACCTGTCCTATATGCTTTTGTTTTCCTGACGTATCAAGCTAAGCTATTTTGGTTTTTATTTAATGTTTATTTTTACTCCATTTAGCATACTCATGTCAGGACTGGGGACCATTTGGGCTGCATGCCTTTCTCTCTATTTCATATCTTTACATTTTCCAACTTCCTTTGATGCAGGATATTTATATTCCATCTTTTTTTCCTAGGGAGAGGCTTTTATGGAGTATAGGCTTTGGATATATATTTTCTGCTCTAGCTGTTCGTTAGATACACAGCGTTTGGAGTTCCAGTTGTGCTGAGAAATGTAAGCAAAGCTTTTGGCCCAGTGGGGGCTAGGCTCTGGCATTTCACAGCTTTGTACATATGAATCAGAATTAAGGTGTAAGATCTCTATGAAATTTAGCTCATTAGGAGATGTTTCGTCTCACAAATCCCACTGGGAAGGTGGGTCCAGTGCTCACACACAGGATTCCTTACTCTGCTTTGCTGCTGCCAGGAAAGGAGGGGGTGAGCAGGTGACACAAGGCAGCAGCAGGGTATTATTCTGCTCCCTTTTACCCTGGCACATCTGGAAAAAGGTTTGGCATACACTGGCCCCAGTATTTTAAACTAAAGCAAATACGATCGAGCAAACTGCTAAGGTCATGCTCGGAATGACTTAGCAGAGTTAAGGGAACAAGGAGTACCTCTGGAAAAAGACAGATAGGAATTTTCTCTCAAATACATTTTGTGTTGTGCCAGAGGTAAGGAACTGAAGGCCAGAAAGGTTTCAGGAAATGTGTTTTTTCCAGCCTGACACCCCACTTGGCTTCCCAGCAGGCCAAATCTGCTGTTGTGCCCAACACAGCTCAAGTGTATTGAGTGGATGACCAGCTGTGTCCATGCACTTCAGCCAGTGAAGCTTTACCACAGAGAAATGATGAGTTTGGAAAGGAGTTTCATCAGTCATGATTTCCAAGGAAGAGCACTCAGGGTAGGGAATACCAAGTCAATGTTTCCTCCTCAAGGACTTCCAGCTGTCACATAGGGAATACAGTGAGTGCAGTGATGAGAATTAGATTGCAAGATCAATAGGGCTGACAATAAATGAAAGCAACACAGACATTATTGAGCAAATTAGGAGAGAGAAATTAAACTGGACAGTATAATCTTCAATACCTGCTAGACACACTGATGTTGGGCAAAGTTAGGAAGAAGACAATAAGTTGGAAAGTGCTGTGAAAGTGCTGTCCATGAGATGGGGAAAGCCCTGCTTGTGATGGAAAGCTCTCAGCCCACAGAAAAGTGGAAAAAGATGATAATGGTCTAGGAGCACCTGGATTTGAGTGGCAAGCTACAGAGAGACAATGGTAGGGAGATCACCTAAGACTGGGAACATGGAGTAGGCAACAACACTGGCTACATGTTATGGGAAAAGGGAACCTCAGGTGCACCCCACCATCACAAAGGCTTTGGTGAGATAGCTTGTTCAGGACAAAAATTTTCCTAACTTTCTTATAGTACGGGTTTGTTTACCCTGTGAAGGTTTGCTGCCATTCCAGAAACCAGTCCTCTGTGTAAACTTGATCACTTGCCGTAATAACTCCCTGTATTTTGCTATCTGTATCCATCTGCAGTGATGACCAAATCTGGCAAGCTTTTGGGGTGAGGGATATCCAGTGGCAATGAGATCCACAGGCTGGCTGCGCTCAGCATGAAAAGAAGCTTTCCTTTTATCAGTCTTGAGTTTGTCTAGATCCTCTTACTTGTCTTTGAAAGGTTCACCCCAAGGCAATATAATTGTGTTTGATCACATACAGGCATTGAGTCAGTGATTGATATGAATAAAGAACTTAGAGCTGCTTGTCCTGGTTCCATGTCTTCTTCCCTGTGGAATCAGAAATCACTTTTATAAATATATCGGTCCATCTGTGCTTCCAGCTATTCATTTCAAGTATATGTTCCAAAAAAGAAATAGTAACACTTTATAAGTGCAAATAAAAACACATTAAAAGGACTGAGGAAGGGTTTTTTCTCCCTCATAAAGTACATGTGGATCCCTTCCAGAAGAGTTACTGTGAGCTATGTAACTTGTAATTAATCCTGCTGTAAATGTCAGAACACTTACTTTGCAGGTCTAAGCTGACCCACTAAAATTAGTCCCCTTTTAACAATTCCCTTTATAATTTGTTTTTCAGCAGAAACGGCGGCTTGACCTCCTGACAATAACCAGCCCTGGTAAGTGAGCTCTACCATGCCACTCTCTTCTCTTTTCTTAAAGGGATGGTTGTCTAAATGTGTTTTTCCCCCCCTGTCTCTGACATGCAAAATGAAAAACACTGTTGCCCAGAAAATCTTTCACCTAATAACAAGTGACAGCTATATTGTGCTTGGCAAAGCCCCGGGCAGTTATCCGTTCACAGAGCTGCCTCTTCAGACCTTTACTCTATGAATTGCAGTGCTGATATTTCTTTAAGCCTCTTGGGGTTACAGTTAGTGGTATATCTGCAGGGCAGATGCCCTCAAATTCACAGAGTGTGTTCAAGTATCACAGAAATGCAAGCTTGACTTTCCTTGGTGGCAGACGGGGGCAGTCTGGGGAGTCGGGAGATGGTAGCACCCTGCCCATGTGGAAGGAGACACAAGGTCCAGGGCTGAGAACACCAAAGTGGGTCAGAAAATACTGAGGTAGAATTAAAATGCCTTAAGCTACCTGCTTCGTGATGGCTTTTGTCATTTGCTTGTTGAGGAGACAGACCAAAATTGGTTCTTGTTGGGAAAGTGTGGGGCTCTGGCAAGAGTGAATTTTGTAGGTCTCAGCACCGTGGTGGAAATGCAGGTTGGTTCAGTTGTGCTCCTCTGTGATCTCAGCCCTTAAGTCTGGGTGGTTTTAATTTATTCCTATTTGCCTGGCTCACTTTCTTTCCATTAGCTGCTACAGAAGTTTGCTGCCCACCAGCTTCAGACAAAGCACTGCTCAAATAGTGCCACATTTTGGTTAACTTTGTTCATTTTTCAGATGTGTGTATGAATTAAGCTTTCAGGTGGGCTTTAACTGGGACTAATGAATTCTGGCCTCAACTGGTAATAATGTGTTAGCAGAGTGAACAGGTGTTATGGGAAGTGAACAAAATGGGACACACATTTGCTTGGATAACAATTTTGCATCAATAATTGTTCTGACACTCTAAATGTAGATATAATCTGTGACATGGTTTCTCCTTCACTAACCTTGTTAAAATAATAAGAATTAAAATAAGGAGGAGGAACACTTTGTTGGGACAGATGTTTGAGGCTATTGGCAATTGCATCACATTTTTGCATGTTCACTTTTCACGCAGTTTGCAATTATGTTAATGTATGCTCAGGGCACTTGCTGATAAAAGCAACAATACAGTGTGATACAGCTATTGTCACTATTCTAACTGTAACTTCAAGGACAAACATGGCACATTTTTCATTTTCCATATCTTCAGCATTCTCTGTTTCTAGAGGAAAAAGAAAAAAAAGAGATCTCTGAAGGTCTTAATCATAGCACAACTCAGATCTTGGATAAGGGCACCAAAGTCCACAGGCACGTTTTGAATAAGAGAAAAAGAGGGTTGGGGACCAGAATGACTTAATATGAGACTTTTCTGTAAAACAAACTTATGATACCTTTCTCATAATTTCTGATACAGTATTCCCTGTCAAAGGGTTGATTGGGTTGAGTTTGTGCATAGATGTGATCAGTAAGTAAGTGTAGCTTCAGATCTCTGTTTAATAAAGCAATCTACTGTTCTAAATGAACACAGCAATTAGTTGGAAGGCTCTTCAAAAACTGTGTATTTAGGCATACTGCACTAAAAGGAGGGGGAAAGCTGTCTATAATGTGTACCTTTTCTGAAATGCAAGTTTTACCCTTTGCCATTTAACCGGAAATCTACCATAACTGGATACATAGGGAAAAAATAATACTTGTTTATGATTACATAATAAAGTGCATGTAGTTTTGCCTTCAGTAGAGGCATTTTCAAAAGAAGCTTGGTGCTGGATCAGGCCAAACTTACCAAAGAGCCTAAAGCTGAGATTTTTCAAAGCAGTTGAAAAAGTTAGGCACTCAATTCCTAGTAGGATTGGAAAATGTCAGCCTGTGGATTAAAGGGTCTAGTTTCAGCCCTACAAATACAAAAATAAAATAAAATAAATCATAGCCTTGGGGCTTTTATCTGTCTTTGGAGACTGCTACTTTAAAATATTTAATTCTTTGAGTCCTGGCTCTAAGATCTGACATTGACAGTCTGCTTTTACAAAGTCGTGATATCAGTTATGATGGCTGAAATCAGCCATAATCACTGTCAACCCTTAATTTACTGATTCAAATGAGGGGCTGAGCTGTTTAGTTGCACCTGCCAATCCTCTGGGACTTGTTTCTGTTCTCCACCTTGCCGCAGGCAGGCAGCCTTTGCTTTTGGCAGAGGTCACACAGCTTTAGTTGGAGTTGTGAGAGTCCTCTGTGTCCCACAAGGGGTGTCGGCCGCCAAAACCCTATTGCTTAATTGTAAGAATAGACAAAGGGCTTCAAAAGAAAAGGTGACCTCTGAGATTTGCACTTCTGTCACAATGAATATCATCTCTCTTTCTTGTGTATGTGTGTGAAGCTCTTGAACCAGTTTTTCTACCTTTAGTCAAGAATCAATGGGGATCCCTTGCAGGTGGTACAACAACAGCTCTTCTCCATGTGCTGCTAAAACAACCTCCAAAAAGTGATCAGCCAGTTAATGATATTAATTGCAAGGTAAAGTAATGTCATGAATGTAAGTTAAGTGTTGAGAGTCAGATGCCAAAATATTTAAAGGGAGTTTGTGGAATCACAGTTACCTTAACATTATCTCATGGCAGTCACACTGCTCCCCTTGGCCATGGCTGTTGCCTGATTCCCCAGGAATCACTGAAGGGTTGGAATTTGTACCTGTTTCCTGTTCCCTGAACCTCACCCTGCCTGTGCTGTGCTGAACCCACACCGAGGGGGCCCCAGCACCGTGTCTGGCCCTGCTCCACACGGCTTCCAACCCCCAGCAATGTGTGCTTGGCTTCCTGAAACCTGGCTCAACAGGTTCTGGCCTTAAAAGCACATGTGTATGTTAAACTGAACAGGTATAGACCATTAATCTGTACTCTGGGCTGAGAGAAGTCTGGGCAAAAGTGAAAAAAATAAAAGGAACAGGAAGAAATACAGATGGCTGGAGCTGCAGCTCCAACTACCCAGTTTGTATGCAACGTGCAGGGCTCACCTCTTCCAGCACCCTGATGAAGCAGGTATGGAAAGCTTCACACTGAGCCTCAAACTGGAGGAAGTCTTTGCTTTGCTGTGGACCTCCAGAAACAGCCAGACACAAATGATGCATAAGCTGGGAGCAAGCCAGACTCCCTCGTGCTCAAATCTATTCCTTTGAAGTAACTGACACCCCTGTAAAATGTGGAGGGGAGCTCACCGCTCTGCCTTGCTGCTGAGTAGCTGGAGGAATGTTAACTTAAATTTATCAATGCTCTTGCCACACTCCTTTCTTCTTGCCCCTTGACATGTGAGGTACAATTAGAGTGCAGCTGCACAGTTCAGGGTGCCCGAGTCAGAGCTGATGTGCACAGTGGGGTGGGGGAAGGATATTAAAAATTCATTAGGAGCTGGCAGGGACATGCTGGCAGGGAGTGGGACATAATGAGATTTAAGTTTTGGTAATTTAAATTTTCTTTAAACCCAGCTTTACCTCTGCATTGGATCCAAAACATTTCCTTAACGCTATTCTAGTTGCCTTTGAGGTTCAGGACCAAAGCTTGAGGTAGTTTAATTTGGCCTTGTTGCACAAAGGAGATGAGGATTTGCCCTTCATTTCTCTGTGATCATGTTCTAGTAGCACTTTGAACACGCACATGCAATCACATCACATTTTGTGGTAACCACTCAATAGCTGCAAATAAGATACCCCTGTTTCCATAGCTTTTCCATGGAGACACAGCTTTTTGCATCTCCTGTGTTTATGATAATAATACAGCTTTCCAATTTCTCTTCTCAGTAAGGTAAGTTCCTCTCCCACTGAAGTATTTTTTAATTATTGATACCATAAATGGAAGTGTGTTGGAAACTATTGGCTTTGAAAATAGCTAACATGTGATATTATCCAAGAACCATCAGGAAAATTCTTTTGAAATTCTCTTTGATTCAGCCATCCTCAGGGCTTTATCCTTCTCTACCATTCTCTCTACTGCCAATTTAAAATAACATTCTCTTGAAATCAGAGCAATGTCAGGAGAAATTCATCAGCACCGTAGGTGCATGTTTCCCAGATGTCTATAAACCTACTACATTTGGCAGCAGTAAATTGATTGCATTTAAAAAACCTGGGGTAGTTGAATATTCCATAGTGTCCAGCTTGGCTACAGCACGGAATATAAAGTAATTTTTTTTTAAGTTTCTTTCTGCTGTGTTTTAGATGAAAAAAGTAAGTGCTGACTCCATAATTCCTGGCTTTTGATTTAGTCAGATTTTCCTAATGTGTAAACCACATCAGGGCTTTACAGGTAGGGACAGAGTAAAATAATCCTAATCTCCATTGAGATTTGATCAGAAATGTTAATGGTTTGTACGTGCTTCCTCCTCATATTCAAGCTGTTACGCTTTTAAACAGGGAAAAAAGCTTGATTTAAAAAGTATTTATCAGTCTGATCTATGTGGTAAAATATTCTCCCCCCTTTAATATCATCAGTGCTGCATGCTCTAAAAATGTCTCCATTTCATTAATTTGTGATATACTGCTACCCTGAATTCTTTTAAGGTGGCTTTAGCTTCTGCCATACATATTTTACTGCTTTAAATTATAGATATAGGACTGTTGCCTAGTTAATTTCCTCTGGTTAGGAAAATATATTTCTGCTCTCCTGGCATTGCATAAAGTGATATGTGGGATTTGCTATATTTTTTAGCTGATTAAGTTTTGCATTTCTACATATTACTTCTTATGAGACCTCAAGTAAAAGTATGTAAAGGAAGGAGAAGTTTTATAGTATATTTCAAAGTTTCATTTAACTGTAAATTCCACCACTAAGCCCTGATACAAGACTTTTCCATTACCTTCCTGGATAGTCTGGCTATCAACTTCTTTCTAATTGAAGCATGAAAATAATATGAACTCAAAGTCATGAAGCTATAAGACAGGTATTAGTAAAAATGATACCAACTAATAAAATGTGACAGAAAGTTGTTTGCTGCTAAAACTTGGGGACATTTTTTTTTTTTGCAAGTCCTTATTAATTAATAGCACATTGATTTTGGTCTAAGTATGTGTCAAAGGATGACATTGAAGATTTTAAACAGCCTAACATAACCACTGCTCATGTTTGTTAGTGAAGCTTCACATGCTCTTTTACTTGCAAAGCTGGTGGAAAAATTACTTAGAATTCCAGTAATAATTGAGTCTTTTAATGCTCAGTGAATTATTTCCCATATCACTGGGTATTAATCCACCCATTTGCCCACAATAATATGAGATAACTGGAGGAGTCAGAATCTCACTGCACAGCAAGGCAATAGATCCCAAATGCTTTGTCTGAACCCACAGTACAAGAATTTCCCTACCATAAAAATAAAATATAAATGCTAAAATCTCAGCTCAAAGTGAAATTCCCATGTTGTCTGTCTTAGCTGAACCATAAAGCTACAGGAAGAAGTTTGTTCCAGACTTGATGAAACTTTACCAAGATGATTGTACTAACAGAGAGCAGAAGGAAGACGTGGACTCTTTTTCCTTTTTTTTTTTTTTTGTGCCGTTAGGTTGGCTTCAGCTGTCCTGAGGCTAATTAGGAAATTTTACTATATCCAATTTCTCATCTTTACAGTATCTGAAGAGCTGTAGGAATTTCCATTTGCTGTGATAAGGAGAAATAATATTGTTGCTTGTAATGACTCATTCATGCAGATCCGTACCTTCCCAATTCTCAGTTACACCTCTGCATTTGCCAGAATAATAATTGCAGAGATGCCTCCTGCTCCACTCTTTTCCCTTCCCTCAACCATGTCCCAAGAGAATAAGTCCTCCCTGGTTCGTCCTTTTGCCTGTCCCCTGACCTACCTCCACCCGTGTCCCTAATCACTCACATCCATCTCAAATATCCCAGTTTTGAGTTCTACTGAAATTATACTTTTTTGATTCAATAACAAAACCAGAACTTTATCCCCCTTTGGTTGTAGAATGTTTACTTTTAGTCAGGATGTTTCATCCCCACCTTTGCATTTAAAAAAGTGACCTTTTTTTGGATACATGTAGAAGAAGTGATATTTGCAAAGTCAAAATAAGACTGCAGAGAAGATATTTTAAAGGCTAATCCATTACTTTTGAAGAAAAATATCAAGCTTTACCACAATCCCTTATTATTATTCTGGGTCACCATGGTGTTTCCATGCACCTTGGCATGTCCCTTTAATTGGATCCTTGCATGGGAAGGTCCGGCATGGTTGCATTGAAAGCTGACATTTCTAACTAACTGACCTTTTCAGGCCCAGTGACACTCCTATAATGATTATCCTCTAGCATTGTTTGGACACAATACCACATACTTCACAGCACATAAAGAATATGTTCTTTGAGAACTATTCAAAATGCCCAATCTCAAGTTAGCAAAATGAGAAAATTGGGTGCAAACATTCATCAGAGTGTTATTGTGCAGGTATCGATTTGAATGCCCTTTCATTTCTCTGGGAAAAAGTGTTGTATTATAGAGCTCTAAATTAACTTCTGTTCTGTTTTTTTCCCCCAGTAAGTATAAAAAGGTCAAATTCATTCATAAGGCTGAATAGATTTGCAGGATATAAGCAATAAGATAGCAATCAACCTTCAAATAACCTTTAAAGAGACAGTATCTTTTCTTATGAACAGTAATTGATCTGCTCATTAAGTCACTGGGTACTCTTTGGGGCTCACCTGGGCAAAAAATGTGTAAGACCTGTGACGAAAGGATGTCAGCTACAGCAAAGCAGGAACAAATCCTCACGTGGAAATCTAAATATTTTACAGGTTTTGAGGGGTGTAAAATTGATGAGAAGATTGATATTGCAACATGAATTCCTTGACTTAACTCTTATAAGGGTGAGTGGAAAAGACGTAGAAAAGACCGCAAAGTGTGAATTTGGTATTGAGAAGATGACAGTCATAGCGTGTTCATACCTGCCTGAAACCTGGATTTATCTTCAGCTTTCTTTTGGATTTGGTGGCTGATGTGGAAGGGTGAGCACTGCCTCTGCTCAGGCCGTGGGTAGGGGGAGCATGTATAGGAGACCCTGTGCTGGGCATTGTTCTTCTGTTAAATTCCATCAGATTGTCAAATAATGCCTTTCTGTGCTCCATGAGGGTTTTGGGGATGTGTCTGGGGGTTAACCACCTCTGCCTGCACTGATAAAACCCATCTCCAGCTTGTTGCAGCACCCAATCCCTGGGTGCTGCCTCCAGTCCTGGGCTGTGGCTCTGCAGCTCCGCTGCTGAAGGACTGCTGGAAATTTCTCCAAGGGAATGGTATCTAGCCAGAGACTCACTCAGAGCACTGGGATTGCCAATTTAAGATAGCAATCAGAAGATTAGTGTTCTGACCATGTCCATATTTCATTTCTGCATGTAAATCCACGTTATGTTTTTAGTATTATTTTTATGAATCACACATAGGCTGAGGACTATCTGTGCATAATTGATTACAGTGAGTTGTCTTGGTTCTTATCTTTGATCAGAATTTTCAGAAGCAGCAAGTATCCCAGGTGATGAGGCTTTTTATGCTGTAAATGTTTGCACATAATACTTTCTGTTTTACTTCGCAACGTGCAGAATGAGCATCTTATTCAAAGGGACTGAAAAGTCTGTGCACAGGTGTATTGTGCTCCTCTTTTTGTGTAGGCTCAAAGAAAACTTAAAATAGAAACTTTTTTTTTTCTCATAAACCTCTTATTTCTTCAGTATCAGATGTTTTTAGAAATGATGAAAAGCGTTCTACTTTTTTAAATGAAATTTTAATTTTCAAGGTCACCTGTCACTCTTCACATAGCACACTTCTTCTTGCTGAGTGACCTGAACAAGACTAAGTGGAAATCAGTGTATTAAATATCTAGAAGGCAGCAGAGGATTATATTGATACTATGAAATAGAAGACAGTGCAGAAATGTATGAGCCAGCAGAGCCCTGAACAGCAGAGCTGTGCTGCAGCCTCACCAGTGTGGGGACAGATGCCTCCAAGCCCTGATACTTGGGTGCTGGGGCAGAGACAGAGATGCCCCGAGTCTTTTTTGTTACTGGCTTGAGGGTGCTGTCATTCCAGTGCAGCTGAATTGCACCTGAGCCTGAATCTTAGCTGGTGTCTTTTTGTTTTTACCTATCCAGGCACACACATGCAGCAACTGTGCTTCATTTCTATATTAGCAGCATCCATGTGCCCCAGTCCACAGGGGTGTCATCCTGCTGGATGCAGTGACACCAAGGTGCTCCTGAATAGCTGGCAACTTAGGTAGACAAAGCTCAGGGCAGTGGATGGGAAACACGCAAAGAGAATGTCAAAAATAAAAGGTTATTTTCATAGAACTATGTCTCTTTGCTCCCCCTTTCCTCCAGTCTCTGATGTAACAGAAAATGGCAAAAACAGTGGTGATTATACGGTAACAACGAATGGGGCTGAGGAAGAGGGAAGCTGGAACTGCACAAAGGGCTTTTCCTAAGCTCATTTGTTTCTAAGGGTTGCCAGTGGGCTCATTTTTTTGTATGCAGAACATTTCTGTTAAAGCAGTCAGCCAAGGTCACAGGGAAACCTACAAGAAAGGATAACCCAGAGCCCTTATTATTATTTTGAGCTTGTAACAAAGGAATTTTTAGTAGAGATTTGAATGGGGAAGGTGTGCTGGTTCTGTGAATTCAGACTGTAACTGCAGCATAAGCCATGGGGGGAAAGAGACTTGTTCATCACACAGCTCAGTGCAGCTTTGGAGGGAGTCATTTGAGCTGCTGGTAAATGAGATAACGTGAGGACTGTTAGGCAGTAGTAGCACTGCAGTGTCCTTAAGAAGCAGGTTAAAGGAAGGTGAAATACTGTTTTAACACCACAGGTCTGCTCCTGACGTTGCACAAGACCCTGCACTGGACTGCAAAGATGCTGTGAGTGCCAGGATAGAGAGTGCTGCCAGAGGAGCCAGGCAGAGGAGGGCAAGGGGCACAAGGCAGAGAGGATAAAGGGAGAGGCAACATAGTCACAGTTCTGGGCCATATGAATCAAAATGAAAATAACTGTTTTCAAAAGGCCTAGGAGATTGCAGGAGATTGTGTTATTCTTGATGTTTTATTATATTACCTGCCCTGTTGCACAGCTGCATCCCTTGTCCTTATCCTCTGGGGAGTACTGGAAGGAAGGAAGGATTGTTTGTAGACACCCTGATTTTCCTGCTCATCCTCCGGGGAGCCTCACGGTGATGCAAAATTCTGTTGTGCTGCTGCCTCTCCCCTGTGCTGAGCCCACCTGTGAGGGTGAAGGGCCCGCGGCTGGAGGCTAAAGGAACCCTCACTTAGACCTGCTGCACGTTTGCTTTGGGATCTGATTCAGAGCACTTAAATTGCAGCTGGCTCAGACCAAACCCCTAATTCTTGTCAAAGGTTGGACAAACCCGACCGCAGGAGCAACTTCACACTGATCCCGAATGAAATCCCCTCACTCCAGGAGATACGCTCCAATTTTGTTATCCAAGCACTCAGATACCTTTCTGTATGCTGGAAAACTTTCCTAAATGGCCTCGTTTGGGCTCTGGGCTGGACTAGCAGCAGCAGCACAGCCAAGCAAGACATTCCCACCTCTACCAGGGTGCTGGTTCTCACACCGGCTGCCCGGCCACTCGTGGCATCCTAAAAAACGCTTCCTCTGGAAGCAAGAGCCGTGGTGCTCACCCCCAGCATTAGCAGAGCTGCCAGGTAGCAGTGCTGCTGGCCATAAATACCAACCGTGGAGGTGTCAGGCTGCCCTGGGAGGGAGCTCTCCCCGCAGCCAGGGCGGCTCGGCCGCGGGGCTCAGAATTAACCGCGGGGGTTTCGCTCTCTCAAGGCTTGGCGTTATGGTTCTGTTTTCTTCACCTCCAACCCCACAATGGATTATGGCCATGCTTTCTCTTACAACTAAATGCTCTTCTGTCCTTTGACAAAACAGATTTGTGTCTTTTCATAGCTTTCTGTAGAGGGCTAATAATACATGGGAAAGCTTTACTGCCCACAGGAGACTTTGCCTGGCCGTAATAATAAGAAATGCTGTTGAAAAGTCATGATCAATGTTAATTCAGTTATTTTTCATTTTCTCTTTTTTTATAATGAAATCTTCTACTTTATGCATTTTATCCAGTGCTACCCTATGAATTGCTTGTTGGAGAGAGGGGTCATTGGTTATAAAAATGAGTTCTTGCTGTTTGTCCTCATACGAAAATAACAGCAATATTTTCAAATGATGAATTTAAGGGAGGAAAAAAAAAAAGATGGAATCTTGGATGTACAAAAGATGTAAATATTGTTTTCCAGGTTTTATGGTTCCCAGATGCCTCCTCTAATTGCATAGCTAACCCTGAGTTTATTAAGTTATTTTCCAGAGTCAAACTCATTTGTAAACATGTCAGAATAAAAACTAAATTTAAAAAAACAAAACCTTTGGATTAGAATTCTGGAGTGATAAACAAACTAATTTAGAATGTATTTGCATGTAATTTACATGTGCCAAAATAGGATTGCATGTGGTTTGTAAATACAGGTCTTGAATCTATTTAACGTTACAGAACAGCACAGAAGAAATTAATTGTAGCTCAAAAAAAAAAAAAGGTTAAAATAATAAAAAGATGGCTTAAAATGGCCCAAGTTTGAATGTGATTCAACGTGCAGAAACTGGTGAGGAGAGATAAGCACACAGGGAAAACTGTAAATTCTAGCAGCAACATCTGTAGTAGTTAGAATACTGTGTTTTATAGCAATACCTTACCTCCCCCCACGGACACTACCATGGCACACAGCATATTTATTATTCAATTTCTGCAAGAGATGTTTGCCTAGCACAGCCTTAAAAATAAAGTCTGTTTCCTTTCTTTTAATGTTGACTTACTCAAAGGTGATGTGAGCTTCCATGCAAAACCAGTTTGACCTGTAGGCTTTGGCTCAAGATAACAATTTGGAATTATCTGGGTTATTGCAGTGCTACCAAAGGATCCATCAGCAGGGAAATCCTTTTCTGGGTGCAGTCCCCATCTGGAAAAGGCCTGAATTCTTCATGGTTTTTCCACCTGAAATACATCATAGAATGGCTGGCACTGGAAGGGATGCTAAAAACCATCATGTTCCACCTCCTGGCATGTGCAGGGAGGACACCCCTCCCTTAGATCAGGTTCCTCAGGGCCCTGTAGATGTCAAAAGTCAGGGTGGAGCACATGGTACCACCCCATCTCTGCCTGCTGTTTCCCAAATATGCAGGCTAGAGGGAAATATCACCTGTGGAGACCTGAGGCAGAGGGAGTGACAGCAGCCTTGAGACTTAGCAGCTCTTGCTTTGGCTCCTTGGCCTCTGCTCCTGCTGTCAGTGCTGAAATGTATTTGTGTTCTGGGCCTTGGGATTAAAGCAGCTGTGTTTGGAGGGAAGAGAAAACGGTCTCTGGATAGAAAGGGATTGAGTAAATGCAAATGTAAGCCCTGAGTTTAATAGTACTGGATTGCATTGCTGGAGTTATGGGGGAAAGAATGCTTTATTTACTATAAAAAATATATGTAATGCATGTTTTGAGGCTTGTCTTCAAATGCCATGGAATATCCCTTCCTCTATTCACAGCATAGCAGCCTGGGGCTTAAAAGGGGCAGCAAAGTGGTCCTGCAAACTCTGCTGTAAGAGGGTCTGTAAAGCTGGTCAGTGTTCAAGCTCACTTTTTTTCCAGACTTTGCTGAGAATAAGTAGAAACGTAAGGATTTCTCCTCAGAATCCTGGGATATTTTTTCTTCACTGGATTAGTTTCATATATTTTATTTAATTTTTACACAAAGAGGAGGGGGAAAAAAAGAGTAGGGAAAAGCAGACTTTATGGGATAGGAGGCAGAGCTTTGTGGTGTATTTGTTATTCAGCATTTTGTTTGAGCACCATGGAAGAATATTATCAAGGAGGACCAAATGTCAGGAACCTTTCCATACATTTTGCAGGTCATAATACTTCTATTTCAATGTGCAGATAAATGTTGCTAAATATTTTCTTCTACTTCTTATCATTTCATCTCTGGAAGAAATTAATTGTAGCTTGAAGAAAAGGGGCTTATTTCCCACTTGGCTGTGAGCCATTTTGTATATCTGCTTTAAATGTTAATTATTAATTAGGATATAATCTATTTAAATCTATTTAGCTGTCCATTTCTTCCAAAGAAGGCAGCTGGATGAAACAAGAAACATGCATCATTATAGAGATGATAAATTAGGCTCTTATCCCAGGAGAAGATAGTTCCTCAACACCAATGCTGAGATAAAGCAGGAACCTCCCAGCCTTGTCCACTTGGTGCTGGATAGAGAGTGAGGATACCAAGATGGATTTTATGAATAAGTTATTGGTAGTAAGGGAACATCATTCCTGTAACAGTCATTCTAACAGAGTTATTGTTGCTGGGGAATGTTAGTGGGAGGTTGAGTGTTTTTAAGTTGTATTGAAAAGTGAGGAGCTGGAAAAACAATAGAAGGTGATAAAAGAAGAAAAAAAATTCCAACAAGTAATAAAACTCTTTTGTATTTATCCCAAGTGAGGCTGATCCCTTCCATGAGCATCAGTGAAGCTGCAGCACTTGTATGTCTTGCAAAATCTGAATGAATTTTTGGGAGAGTGAAGTTGGGATTTGTATCTTTATAGACATGAATGGCTCTTGCAGAAAATGTCATGGCTACCTCAATCAGCTGAGTCCTGCAGGTGAAATGTAAGGCTGGCAATTAGCACCAATGACCAGCTGTGAAAACAGGACTTTCTCTCATTTCTTTTAATTCTATTTTTGTTCAAATATTTACATATTTTATCTCCTATTTATTGCAAACTTTATATCAACAGCAACAGAGACAATTTGGATTAAATTTTGTATATTTGTGTATTTAGGTCTTTCTTTATTTGCCAAATTAAATGCAAAACAGAGCCTTTGTTTATATGAACAAAGTATATATGGACTTATCTATAGGAACAGTTGAAAAGCTGGGCACTGGATTGCACAGCTCATCAGTGTAGCTTCAAACCTTTCCCAGCAAACAGCTGAGGGACTTGGGAAATATGCAGCGTGTTCCTGAAACTTTAAACAAAACCATTGTGTTACCTGAGGCAGCTCTGTGGGTCACAGATCAGTGGCTGGGAAAGCCAGAACATTTTCTCCCATGTTTTATCTGTATCCATTGTTCATAGATGATCAGTTTCAGAAAGAAACACCCTGTCCATGCTGGTACTACCTTCAAAAAATTGCCCCACTGGAGCACAGACACACAGCCCAGCTCAGATGCACATTCAGATGCTGTGGAGTTACAGAAATGTTTGTGGTGCTGACAATAATATGGCTTTTACAATTTATTTTATTTTATATTTTTATTCTATTTTATTTTACTGAAACTGTTGTGTGCTCTTGTGACACGGAGAAGGCAGACACAACTGAACTTTTGTTCTATCCAGGACTTGGGCAGGCAGCTCAGGCTCAGGTCCATTTAAGATCCAGAGCCAGAATACTGGCCTATTTTATATTTTATACTGGCATATTCCTGATTTCCTTCAAATGTGGCTGGCAAGAGGAACATTCAGCAGTGATGGACTTACCTTGGACAAAGAAATGCAGAAAGGCACTCCCTGCTCATGGGATTGCATTTCATGATTTAGAAACTGAAAGCTTCTAAGATAAAATGGATGCAGTGCCCCAAATTTCTGTGCTGTCTTCTTGACCTGAGGAGTTCTTACCCCTCAGGAGTGACATCCCAGAGCCTCTGCAAACATCTGCTCAGAGCACAAAAGCAGTCAAAAAAACCCTGAGTGTTTGATATCAGCAAAACTAAAGAATAAATTAGATGTAACAATGCTCACAAAATAGGTGGCAGAGCCAGCAGAGGTATTCTGAAAGACAATGGAAGTGATCAGTAAAATGATTTCATCTGGAAAGAAATCAAGCAGAACTGTGATTTCTTTTTTCCTGTAAGATCTGGCAGTATGGAATGGAGCTTGAACTGAGTTTCTAAAGTTTATGGGTTTTTTTTCATAGTTAAAGAAGCTGCATCCACTGCTGCATAATGTTTTGAGCCACATGATGGTGGATAAATACAGCAATAAATACAAGTTACTACCGCCCAAGGATCATAACAAGTTTATATTCATTAAGGGAGAAGAGAAGGCTGTACTATGGTGTGTTTGAGGACTAAATTCCCACAGCTGTAGAAATTTCTTAGCAAATATTTGAACGGAAAATACTTTTCTGTTCTTTTTCTGTGTGGGTTTTTTTGATGGGGTTTTTTTTGGTAGGAAAATGTATTAATTGTGTATCTCCAAAGCCACATCCCTTGACATGAAAGAAAACAAATTTAGCTAAAAAATCCGTTATGGTTCAATGATACAATGAGCAAAGCATTTAAAATTAATAGCAAACGTTTAGCCTTAATAGGAAAAGGGGACATAAATAACTTTCAAGTACAAATAGGAGAAGGGGAAGAAAAGAAGGGGGAAAAAAGAAAAAAAAAATACATGAAGGAAAAATCCATGTGGGCAAAACTAAAAGTTCTAGTTTAGTATATTTTCTGGGATGTCTTTAGTTCTAAATAAACTAAACCTCAGGTTTTAGTTCAAAATGATGATGATCAAAAGGCTGATGTGCCTGGTAAGAATTTCTTTTAGTTTCTGTCACCTTGGGGTAAAATGCTTTTAAGTCCAGCAACAACAGAGAGGGATTTTGTTGGGGATAAAGACTCTTAAATCGGGAGCAGAGGATCCTAATCCTAGAGGATCCTAGAGGATCCACCTCAGACCCAATGCTCTACTAAATGAACGTGTCTTGGAAATGGGGAGTTGCCATTTTATTGTGCAAGTACTCAGAAAGGCAGCCCGTGTGACTCAGGTTGGCACAGACTGGTATTATCACAACAACCCCCAGGAAACTAATTAAAAGGCTGATGAAGGTTTAGTTAGCAAAAGTGAAAAACCAATGAAAGGCAGTCAATGTTTTGGGAGAAAAAAGGATTTGTCAAACAATTTTTTTGGCCTTTGAGTATATCACATATATGGTTGATGAAGCTGCATAAACTTTTTAAGGTGTTCAATTTAGTGCCTTGAAACTTTTTAATAATATAGAATGCATTAAATAGGTTAAAGTTCAGTCAGCTGACACATCTGACATATCACCCATCATGGGGGAGCCTCACTTGGATGGGGCTCTCTTTAATGGGTTCCTTTCACTGTAGTGGGCCCAATGCAACCTCTAATGATGATTTCTCAGTGATTAAAATATCACTGTTGAGTGGTAAAAGAAGATGTAGAAAGGTTTGTCACACAGTGCAACCTTGGTCTCCTGACTGGCTGGATCCTTCACACAAAATATTGCATTTCAGCATAGAAAAAGCCACTAGATTTCTGCTGCTTAAAGCCAAGAATGCAGCCAAAGCTTGTTTGGTGGAGCAGCATTGACCAAAAGAATTTGGGATTGTGTTTGTCTAATATTTAGGTTGGATGAAGCCTGAAAATATCTACAGTCAAACCAAAATTTTTTAACGAAATTTACACATGGACACAGAATGGATCAGAATGTCAAAACCATATCTCGAAATATTTTATACCTCAACGTGCAATTCTGTTTTCCACTTACAAAGAAAAGGCACTGAAATGTTGGAATTTGAGAAACCAGTTTAAATTATAAGACTTTGAACTCGTTTAGGTCATCAAAAGTGAGACAGGGAGACGCTGTAATATCTGAAGGCAGGCTCTGAGTCTACTGATAGCATGAGTGTATTTGTGTTTTAAAACAGACAATTTCCAAAGTCCATATGTAGTTTGCTTTCTGTAGGGCAGCCTTTTGTGCACATGCCTGTTTTTGCTACACAAATGGGAGAGCTACAATCCAAAGTTTTAATGGGAATTACATCCCCGGGCACACACAAAAACAGAGGTTAATTTACAACAATTACATATTTACAGCAAAGAACTGTCAAAAGATATTTTGTCTGTCTCTTACAATCAGGACCAGAATCCCATGGCAACAGGCAAAGGTCTTTTGCACAGGCTGATATGAAATTTAAAAGAGAGTATTTACAGTAATATTAACTGCACTGGGTGGGGCATGAGCTGGACTGGTGTTCTCCAAGGCTGCCTGAAATGATATGGACTTGCTGTGGAGGGATGAAATCATTTCTTGCCTGGGTTTAGAATCAAGTGGGTAAATAATTTACAGCTTTGTTTTGCTCAGAGTCTCTCTGCAGTGCTCAGACAGTGTCGAAATGGGCAGAGCATCAGAGATGGATTTCTGGGAAGATCTGCCCTTTAGTCAGAGGAGATAAACATATCCAAGTGCTACCAGGGTGTGATCACAGCAAGAGTTATGCCAGTGGAGAGCACTAGAGTTAGAAAAGCTACCAAGGAGAAGTGGTAACAGTCAGAGTTTAATAGAATATGTCAAGTTTTAGAATAGAGTCTATGTAGTTCCAACACAAGAGCAGAGCTCACCAGTCAGCTCTCAAACACTCAGGGCATTTTTTTCCTGGCTTTAAAGTGACCAATTGCACCATGTAAACCAGTTAAAGTATTTCATGCTGTGCTAAGCAGGAAAGACAGAGACAAGAGAACGGGGAAGTAAAGCACAATAATTCATCTCTGAAGTACTCTGAAGTTAATATTTATTAATTATTATTATTATTATTTATTAAAAAATATTTTTGTCCACCTACATGTACAAATGAGGTAAATGCTTAAAAACCCCCCAAATGGCAGGATCAATGGCATAGCATTGAGCAGTCTACCAAAAATGACATTTGTGTTGTTCCCTACTCTTCCACTTTGAGTGTCCAGTGTGATGAACTACCCCTGGAAATCTTTGGGCTAATTTGCAATGTCCCAGAAAAGCAAAAGCTGTTGGAAGCATGGAGAATAAGGAATGAACAGAGCAC
The DNA here is from genome assembly GCA_013401135.1 of Cettia cetti. Lineage (NCBI taxonomy): Eukaryota > Metazoa > Chordata > Aves > Passeriformes > Sylviidae > Cettia > Cettia cetti. Next base: position 152,028 of record VZUI01004764.1, read on the forward strand.
ATTTGCTTCTGAAAAAAACCCCCATATTACTCTTATTTTCTATGTGAAACTCTGACAGTCTCACAAAACTTAAGAGATCAAACTGGAAGTGGGGAGCTCACACTGTTAAAATAATAACGTGGAAGAAAATCACTTGCATGGGGCTGAACATTACTTTTCCACTTACCTTTCTATTTGCGTGGTTGGAAGTTTGTGTTTCCCCTTAACAAGGCAAAAGAATTTAATGGCTTTATATTGTTTGGAGTGAAGTGAGTGCCTGCAGGCTTGCTTGATGAGCAAAGTGACATCCTGAGGAAACGTACAGCAAATTGCAAACAAAATCCTTATTAGTAGTGGCAGTTACCTCCTGGAATAGGATTGATTTGAAATCCCTGTAAGGATAGTGCTCTCCTCGCTCAGCCAACTTGACAAATAAGAGCATTTCTTAGGAGTTCATATTCAAGTTGTGGTGGAGGTAATAGAATTTAACTTTCAGATTCAAAACAATTAAAGCAATGTACTGAATATCACTGTGCCTGAGAGATTTATTTTAAAAGTTACACATACAGCCCTTTTCTATTCCAAATGCAATAAAAAAAGCTGGGCTTTGTCTGCACATCCTTAGAGTGGTTATGAAAAGCAACTGGAATTCAAAGACTGGGGATACTCCCAAAGAACAAGAGCTCTCATTGTGGGAATCCATGTTTTTTCTCAGCTCAGAAACCCAGAAAATCATTTATCCATCTTCTGCCATACTCTGGAACATGACAGGAAGAATGTTGAGATAGTCTGGACTATTTGACAACAGCAATGTGAAGCAGCAGACATGTTATTTTGCTAAGTGTTTTTCAAAAAAAAAAAAAAAGTCATATGTGAACAGTGTAATAACAGCCTTGACAGGAATCAAAACAATCTGCAGTATTTGTTTTATTTCCCATCAGCCACTACTTATGTCACTGCAACACAAAGTGAAAAGTACCAAAATGTTCGTTCCTCTTTGCCCCATGCAACTGAAATATCCAAAAACATTTACATTAAGCATGCAAAGAAACTCTGGAGTGTAGACAATTGAGATAAATACTCAGAGTTAAACCCAGCTCCTGTTGCTCAAATTGTCTTTAGATTAGCAGATTGTATGGACTGACAGAATTGAATTTTTGGAGCAGAACATTTGGCACTGAAGACATGACCATACCTACTCTGTGCAGTCCTGAGGTTTTCCCATTGGCTCAGCTCTAGTCTGCTCCCATGGCTGGAATGCCTGTTGGTGATTGGAGCACATCTTCTCATTAAATTTCATCCGAAGAGAATCCATTTTGCGTGCTCCAGGATTGCTCTGTGATGTGAACCAAAGCATGAGATGCACAGATTCTTATAGGACAGGCTTCAAAACTTAAAATGCTTAGGATGTCATATGGAGGAAATAAATGTTTCATTAAATTACTACTTGTCAAACGTGTTTCTCCTAAATTATTTTTAACTCAGGGCACCACCCAAATGCACTCAGATTGAATTGGTTTGGGTATTGTTTAATTTAGTGAGAGAAAAATCACTGTTAACAAAGTAAAATAGCAGCTGTTATTGCAATGCATCATGTGGAAAGGCAAGGCAAGCATCTAAGCATTTGCTGGTTTATGTTTTTAAAAATATTTAGTAGTTTTTACCTTTACTGCTGGAAGATTGGACTTTGCATTTGATAAGCAAAATTATGTTGTCATTGAATGTGGAACAATTCAGAAATGCTAATTATACTTCTCTTGTTGAAATATGTGCTCACATCCTGAATTCTTTTACCTGGAAGTATATTTTACAGTTTTACCATTTTAAAAAGGCCAGTAATAATCAGAATGGACAAATGACATGAGACTAACAGGCTCACTAGCCTTCTAAGAATTTACACGTTGCTACCTTGCAGTTTGGCTGCAAGCCTTGAGAGTTGCATGCAATATTTAAGGCTTCAGCCTGCTGTGAGATCTCTATGGTAAAAGCCTCTCGTGGGTGGGTCCTTCAGCATCCAGAAGGAGTCTGTCTCTTAAAACTGGCAAATCAAGATTCTAAGTTGTTGAGTTTTTCAGTTTTCTGTTTTGAATTAATATCACACTTTTATATGCTGTATTTGCTATAGCCTAGTATGAAAACCTTGAAGAATTGTCACATTTCATGCACCAGGGCTTGATGCACAGAGTCCCAGCACACTACAACTCTCCACTGCCAAATGCATTTTCTTCTTGGGAAAGGATTGCCAAGGGTTGGTGCTGGAAAGGAGGCAGGAGGTGGAGTCTGTTCCCAAATGTTAACCTTTGTTTTTGTGGAACTCACAGTAATCAACTGATCTCACTTCAAGAACGATTTGATAAGTATCCTTGATACTATCTTGGCTTCTTCTTTGTGAATTACTTTTAGAGGTTTCACTTTTTTCTCTTCTCCCCCTAAACATGTATGAATTCTTACTGAACAGTGGGAAGGTATTTTTTGTCTTGCCTGCAATGGGGAAAATGGTGAAAAACTTGGAATCCAGGGAGTGGATTGCACACAATGAAAAGTGGAGGGTTTTATTATTGGCTGCGTTATTCATTCATCTGTTTAGTTTTAATTCCCTAAATGGTCTGTAAGGAGAGCATCTAGTTGACAGAAGCCTGAAGTGAAGCCAAAGAAGAGATTGATTTACCCCAGAAATACTGCTCTGTTTAGCAGATTTGTTTGTATGACTTTTCACTTGGTAGCAGTCTTTTGCTAGTTGGTTTAAACAAGGTCCAGCTTCCAGGGTTCCTCTGTGTTTGCATAAGGGCTCTAGACTTTTACACACTGGATATCAGCTTTTACAGTGTGAAGACCTCGTTCAATGACACACCAAAGTCGCTGTCTTCTGAAAAAGCTGGTACATCAAAATTTCTGAGAATATTTCTTTAGTTTCATCACAGCATTGGTCTTTTCTTCTCAGTGGCAGACTTGAAAAATTTGACAGGGTAACCTAACACTTCCAGCACGATGTTAGAAGAAAGATGCTCCTGTGCATAAGAAATAGAAATAACATTACATAAACCATACTTCTTCTCCATAATTCTTCTGGGGTCTGGGTTATTCTTTGAATTTTAATGGAGAGTATGCTGAATGTTGGCAAACAAATAAATTATGGCTGTCTTCCTGATGTCCCTTCTAGGCTGTGTTTGTAAAGTACACCCTCTGGTTCCTCTCTAATTATTGAATGGATTTGCAGAAAGCCAGGCAGTCCAGAAATTTCCAGCAGTGGAGTTGGGTGTGTTCATGCCCAGAACAGACACTACCAGGCACTGGCAGGCCAAGCATGTCCCAGTGTGCCTCCACTCCTCCCCTGAAGGAGACAACCTGGAGGAGGAAGAGGACAATCCAGCCTTTGTGCCCATTCAGCCCCTGGCCTTTTCCCCCAAGGGTGTCAGCAAGGGTGTTAATTAGTGTCAGTTGTGACAGCCCAAATAGGACCTGTGCCACAAAAGCATTTGCTAAACTCCTCTGCCAGCAAGCAGCCCACAGACGGACATGAATTTCATTCACCACCAGCCTGGGCTCTGAAGTCATGGCAGTCCTGAAAAAGTCTAATTTATTACTATTCCCCATGGACTCTGTACCCCTCCTATATTCCTTTGTTTTAGAAGAAATTCAGGAAGGGTGAAGTTCAGATGTCTCATTTTCCAGTCTCAGTCCTTTCCCTCCCTGTGGCAGACTGCTCTGTAAATGCTTCTGTAAGTATTGATGAGGATATTTTCTCAAAGGCGTCTGAGGCTCCTCTTTTTCAGGGATCAAAAGAAGGAATAATCGGGATTTTTGCAAATGGATAAATGGCAACATTGACGTCCTATCATCAGTGAATTGCAGAATGTGCTTCATCTGCTTCAGAGGCTATTTTGCTACTAATGTGCTTTTGCACCTTAAAAAAGTCCATGACCTAAATACAAATAGGAAATACAGTATGATTTTGCTACTTTGTTGTTGAGAGATGCTGGGTGTTCTGGCCTATCCTAGATTTTCATGTCCTAGTTTAGCTTCACTCTTGTCCATTTGTTTTCTCTTTACTGTTTTCTGCAATCTCTGGCACTATCATTTCAATCCATTGATTCCTTGGGATCACCAGATACTGAGGTCTCATTTGTACTCCTCTCCACCTGTTTGAATGGCAATCAGAGACCCCAGCTGCCAAGCTCTGCAATATTCTGCTCAGTTGAGGATTGTGGTTGGCATCAATGCAGATTTCATTTAGTGATGCTGGCAGCTTCCACACTACCACTGGGCTTGCTGTAGGTGCAGACACAAGTGTTTTGGTCATTTATTCCTTTTACATAGTCTAAAAACATGCAAAAAATGTGCCCAGGCAAGTTGTTCCTCCATCCAAATTTCCTTTATTAAAAAGGCATGCCATTTCAAGGTGGAGGCATGCAATCCTGCTCCTCACTTGGCATCACGTCCCCGTGCTGGCGGAGATGTTTGTGCTGCCCTTGGCATTCCTCAGCTCTGTTTTTCTCTATCACTCTTGGGGTGGCTTTGGCAGCTGCACGGGCCAGATGCAAAGCTCTCTCCTCTTTTCCAGCAGAGGCATGTGAGGTCTGTGTAAAAAGCTTTCTGGCAGAGGCTCTGCATTTTGCCTGGCTCTGCTTTGCCTCCCCAAGATTTGCTCCTCAGCCTCTCTTCGTGTACCATCTTCTGATCCACAAACAAGTGTGAGGAATTCAGCTGCACAGGCTGGGGGTTTGGAGAGGGAGCAGCTCACCTAAGGCACACAAAGAGCCCTATTAGTGCCCGTGTCTGCTCCATTTCTGATGTATAAACAGTTACTTTGACATTTAATGAATTTGTCATCTTATATCTTGGAAGCACAGCAGCACCATGCACTCCTTTGGAATAAGCAGTTCTCTTAGCAGAGAGATTAATAATGCCTGCTTGCAAGTACAGGTTTCCTGGTCTTTAATAAGTAGTGAGCTCATACTACAAATTTTCCCCTGATGAAGACACTTTAATAGTCTCTTTCTCCTTGAATGGTCTGCCTGTTTTCATTAAAAGTGAAGGAACCTCTAATTTTGCAGGCTACTACCCTTTGTCTAAGAGCTTGAAATTCTTCAACAGATTCAAGAGTTACTGTTAGCATGCATACTCCAGGCAAAAACAAACAAACAAACAAACAAACAAACAAACAAACAAAAACACCAAACAAAAAACCACAAAACAACCAACCTAATAAGAAATACAGTTTTTTTTAATCTGTCAAAATACTCAGCAAAAATTCAAACAGGAATGTTATTTCTGACCTCTGCCAAGCTGACACTGTCCTGGAGCATTTGTGCTGGCAAAGAGCAATACCCTTCATGATTTCTCTCCAATGCTAGCTATTGCTAAATGTTTCTCTTCTTAACAAATAATAAAGATCCACCTTCAGAAGATTTTGACAAAGTTCATGAATTTGGCAGTCTGACACTTTATTTTAGGGTATTTTACTTAAATAACCATGAAACATGCTGTCTTCACTCACTGTACCTGTGAAACTTTATGTTCCCACTAGAATTCAGGACTTAAAGGTTTATTTATAAAGCCATGCCATAGTGGCAAAGGAGATGTAGCTGGCCAGCAGGTCCTTGCATGGGGACAACATTTGGAAAAGTGGGGAATTTTCTGCAACCTGATGGTTGTTTCTTTTTTGAGCATAAGAAGGTCTTGATGGCTGTTCTCGTCTGTCTGTAAAATGACCTCTTGTTTTGACACTTGGGAGTTGCGTTGTTGGAAATCTTTGATGTTTAAGTTGGTTATTCACAAAGGCTAACGGTGGTGATATTAGCAGTATGGTTTGTAGATTGTCACTTCATGGTCTCAGTCTTTATGCAAGAATTGGGGATTTTTTATCTCTTATGATTAACTGGTAGAGATACAGAGCTCCCACGATGTCACTCAGTGTCACATTCAGGAACAGGCTGTGGGAGTTGTGGCCTCTGTCCCAGACCTCTGCCCAGCAAACTGTGTCCCAGGAGTACTTTCTGCTCTTTCCACTTCCATTTTTATAAAGATTTTTGCTCCACCTTACCTGCTGCATTTTTATAGTTGCAGACATTTATAAGCCCATCACAGAAGCATTCAAGTGTCACGGCATTAAATGAAAGAGAAAACCTTAACTCTAAATAAATAGTGCATACTCATTACCATCTGCTTCACAGTTAGAATTGTTGCTCATGCTGAAGTTTTGATGAAAAACTGTTTGATTTTTATCAAGGTGATTCCTGGTGGGATCAAAAGTCCTGTCACAGAAAGGTCTCATCCAGGATGCCTCACCTAAGGATGCTGGCCAGGAAGATGATCTGGGGGACCATTAGATGGAGCAGTGCATCCAAAGTGTCCAGAAACCTTCACCAGTTACATCAGAAGGCTGCCAGAGGGGATGCTGGGCAGTTGGATTGGACGGTGACCAAACATTTCATTTAGGACAGCACTTTTACTACACATAAAGATCACAGGAAAATCAAGCCATTGTGTTTGACGTTCTGAGGTCGCTGAGTTGCGACATCACCAAGGACTTCATAGTTAATAACCAGCTCTTCAGCTTGCACCTGGAATGAGACTGGCAGCCAGCAGGAGCCCAAGAGCAGGTGCAATATGCTCTTGTCCATTTACTCATCCTCTGTGGCAGACAGCCACCTCCTGCACCAGCTGAAGCTGCCAGATGTCCTTGGGGTCAGTCCCACATCACACGCATTGCAGCAGTCAAGAGTTTCACTTGCTGCCTGCCTTTGTTGACTGTTCCTGCCAGGGTCACTACCTGAGCCTGTCAGTAAAAAACTCCCAGTATAATTCTGTGTGGCTCCTAGGGAATGCCCTCAGGATAAAGGGGACTTGTGTTGAGGTTGAAGTCTCCTATTGCACGTTAAATTTTTAGTTTTCTCCATCAGATGAGATAGCACATTAGCTGTCATTGATGTCTTTTTAGATTATTATCTTTAGTGAATCATTTGCTCATCCTGCATTTTATCCATAGGAACAGTAAACTTCCCTTTATCAAGAAGGGAATTTCACTTAAGTCTCTTCAAAATGATATATTACATTCTGTAATTATTAACTTCTCTTTGTCTTAACCACCAAGCCCAGCAGTGCTCCCTTCCCAGCTGAATTGGCAGAACTCTCAGTGTGACACTCTATTGCCATTCAGCTCAGGTGTTTTCCCTAATGGCAGCAGTAAGCTCAGGTAACATTCCACCCCAGCTGCCTGCACTCACAGGTTATAATTTCCTGAGATGACCTCAGATCATGGTGTTTGCCCATTTCAGGAGACAGTGAAGAACATCAAACATGTCTTCATAAACTTCATAAATGTTTATTTACAATTCTAAATGAGGTACATGCTCAAATGTTTTGTGGGCAGGAAGCAGTATTGATCACTGGTTGACATTTTTAAGAAAAATCATTACTGCAAGTTGAAATTGGCCACTCTCCTTACACCAAGCAAATTGGAATAATGCCTGTTTATAAGAAACAAAGGAAAGAATGGAGACTATTGAGTGACCAATTTTGTATTAATATTTTATGGTGTTTGCATTATTTTTCACAGTAATCCTGCATAGCCTGATTTCTAACAATTTTCCTCTTTTATTTTGACTCTTTTTCAAATTGTTGCTGAAAGGATAGACTTAAGGTTGCCTTGTGTGCTATGTAAATCTCTACTAGCTCCTAGCCTTAATTTATGTTTTTCTGGCCTTTTAGTGCTTGATTTTGCAGTGGAGTTTGGCTTTGTTTGGTTTTCTTTTGTTTCCTTTAATTGTTTGGAGGTTTGTTTTGGTTTTTTTAATAGCTGTGCAAATTGTTGCAGGGTTTGCTTGCCTTCAAACTCTCAAACTCAATTTTTTTTTTCCCTCTATGGTAATATGAAGTGTTTTCTCTGATGGCAACAATGCCCCTTTTTGTGTAGTCTCAGGTTTAAAGTGTATCAGGCTCGAGTGTATTTGTTTGTACTTTAATAATATGCACATCCCCTCTGTGCCAATGCTGCTGTTTCCCTGATGGTAACCAGGAGTGCCGTGACTCCTCATTCACCAATCCTTCTCTCGTCTTAAATGTCACAGCTGTCAGCAAAGGAGTGATGTAAAAAATATTAGAACAACATTTTCCAGATTCTTCTGTGATCTGCTGCTACTTTCTCTCATGCAGCAAGTGATGGGAATCATTCAGCAGGGACAGCTTAGAAAATGATAGCAGCTGAGTAAATCTGACTGGTAGAACTAAATATCATGGATCAAATGGGCTTGTGCCAAACTTTCCCACTGGATTTACTGTAAGACTCTGACCCTTGTAGTATTACAAAAGTGGGTCAAATTTTCTGTGCTTGTACAGTAGGTCTTTTGTCATTTTGCCAATGCCAGTATGCACTATCAAAGGTTTTATCATCAGTTGCCAAAGAGATAACTACAAGTTTTGAATTCCAATAAAGAGTATAATTGAATGTCCTGTGCCTCAAGAAAATAACAGGGAGGAATGGACCACAGGGCAGGTTACACCTGTGTGCTGCCATGGGAAGTTTGGCATTGAGACTGGTCTGGAATCTAGATGGAAAAGGTGAAAACATCCAAGACAAAAGAACTTTATCCTTGTGGATTAGGAGACATTTCAGTGCCTTCTCAGACTTCTGTACCACTAGTCTGAGGATGACTGTTGTGTCCAGGAGGTGTAGGTAGGCTGCCCTGGAAATATGAGATATGGCTCAAAAGAGAGCTTTTCTTCTCTCTTTTCACCCCTCAAGTCCTATTAGCCTAGTCCTGGTCTTGGCCATTCACCCCTCTAACTCCCCTAATTTTAATTACAGAGGTTTTGTGATCCTCCTGTTTCTTTCCTTTTTGTTGGTTGGTTGCAGTTCCCAGCCCTAAAGATCCAACACCCATTTTTCTCAAAGTAGGAATGGTTCTCTTCTCCTCAGCCCCTCTAGTGAGGCACAGCTGATGAAATTTGCCTTGTTGCAGTTTGGCTTTCACCTGACTGTGAGCCTGCATCTTTCCATCTTTTCCATCTTGTCCACTCTGCTCTGTCTCAGAGATTCCACATGTCTGAGATCCTGGAGTTCTCAGCACAGTCACTTTTCCCCCTTCCCACGTTAATGGCACAACAGCGTGTCATCAGAGGAGTATTTATAGTATTGTGCACTGCTTCACAGCCCCAGGTAGGGGACAGGAAAACCCAGAGCTGAGGATCAGCCAGTGCTGGGTCTCCATCATCCCCTGCAGGTCTCAGTTCATCCAAGGCAATGGTCAGGTGATGCCAGAGCTACAGGGCAGCTTACTGGTGTGACAGCCAACGTTGCAATTGTAGAAGCTTGACTTTTTTCCAAAATGAAACAAAATCGAGTCTTCTAAACTGGCGATAATCCTCCTTATATTACCAGGGTGATACTGGAGGGATCATTTGTCTGAGGGTGTGCTGTGTAACCTCAGACTGGTTGCATGCCAGACCCAGCCTCCCTTCCAGTTCTTATAACTCTTAATTCTGGCAGCACAGAAGTTAATAGTTTAGGAAAATTTTGCTTTTTTAATAATTAAGTCTGTAGAAGGTAGAAATCAACAGTACAGTGCGTTTTCCCAGCAGAGACCGTAAATTAATTAGGAGCAATTTGCTGTCAGAAACAATTTCCATAATTTTAAGTAAAAAAGCAGAAAACCCGTTTTTATCCTGAAGTGATTTAACTCCTGTGATGATGAATTATGTGAAATTGCAATTTACCTGCTCCTGGCTCCTGGTACCCAGAAAGAAGTGGGTAAAAAATCAGGTGGTGGTTTCTACTGCTGGGGCAGAATTTCTGAGAGTGATGCCCTCTCTCCCCAGCATTCAGATCTTGACCTTTTCATAACAGAATTGTCTTTGACACTTGCAAATTCCTGTCAGGAGATAATGAACAAATTGCAGTGCTAATCGAACACAGGCCTTTTGTAGGCTTTTGCCTGATAGTCACGCACCAAAGGTCACAGTCTAACTAATGAGGGCTTTGGGTGATACCTACACAATATGTGGGCCTTTCTGAAAGGCCAAAATTTATGGGTGCCACTTGGGGACAATTCAGCTATCACAAGCATCTTAGAAGTACAGGAAAGGATGATCCATCTATCACTAAAACCCCATTATTGGACTTAAACACTCAGCCTAATATGCATAATTGCCAGACCTTGGGCTCCTCAAAAAGGCCCCAGTGTCATTATGATAGATCCTCCTCCCTGTTTACCAGGAAGAATGAACATGAGATGGTCCATTGTGGCATTTAGTATTTCAGACCATCAGGATTTTAGGGTGATTTGCAGATATAAAGTCACTGGGATGCTGATTTAAATGAAGGGAACATTTGCAGAATCATAAATTTGTCCTGTGAAGTCTATTATGTGGATACCTTTCTGCAGCTGATAAGCATTAAAAAATTTACTGCTTCACACTTGCATTTTCTTCCTCCCCTTTTTTTTTGGTGGCCTTTTCAGGTGTGAATACATTTGTTACATTTATTTCATTCTTTGCTGGTGTACAATTAAAGCAGTCTGACCTCTAGCTGCCAAAGGTTTCACCAAAATTTATCATGGAAACTGTGCCTTCCAGAGTAATGGAGTCTGCTTTATCATTAGTTCTTGCTTTAAAGTGACATGTGCACTTGATTACAGCTGCTCCAAAATATCCAGGAACTACAAGCTAGAGGTGAAAAGACACTTTTTAAAGATAAATTAGGGTACTATCCTCAAAATCTGCAAGTTACCTGCGAAATTTTAAGCCGGTCTGGAGCACGTTAACACAGCAATGCTGCTCAGCCCCCTCCCGGGGTGCTGGCACCAGATCTCAGCCTCAGCAATGGCATTTGGGCTGGTCTCCCTGCATTCCCATTGCACACAGCTTGGTGCCATGCCCTGTCACACAAAGGTCTGGGGCACTGCCATGTGCAGCTCCAGAGCTGCTGCATTTTGGGCGCTGGGTGAAGCGATCCCCGCCTGGAGTTGATCTCTGTTTGGCTCTCACTCCGGGATTCTGTGGGATGGAAGGTGTGACAGAAATGGATGCTATATAAATATTTTTGAGTTCTAGAAATACAGGCTACAGAAAAAGCTCAGCTCAGAACTGACAGCGTAATCAGAATCTGCAGTTCACACCACAGCGACGGCGCCTTGTGCGACACAGTCTGCTTAGCACTCCCCAGCGCCACTGTACCCTTCCAGATCTTCAAAGGAACCATCAGATGTGAGGTTTGTTACTCTGCACACTCCTGTTCTCTCATATGGACTAAAAAATAGCTTTTCTTTTCTTTCCCCATTAAATGATTACCTTGAAATTGTTTACCTGCTGATTCAAACTCCCACCAGATGAGAATTTCTGTTTCTGCACTGCAATTCTTGCTAAATGTCTGGGTAGCTCACAGAACTGCTGAAAGGCATTAAAGACACCCCCTCCTGGTCATCCACTGAATGCACTAATTTATTTTTAAATGAGCCTGCAAGTCCTATTTGTGTTATGTGTGTGTTTATTTAAGGATACGTTTGGAAATTAGTGCTCATTTGAAGTTAGAGTCGGAGACAGTGACGTGAGACATCTCTTTCAAATTATCTCAGCACGTGCATCAGATGCCAGGTCCAGGTAAGTTGTGCTGGATTTGATAAGTTTGGACACATTGGTCCATGCAGTGAGAAACATCTTGTGTAACAGGCTTTGCACACTGCCACCAAGATCAAAAGCTCAATGACTCCAGGGTCTATCTGTCCTTAAAGCTTTCTTTTGGGTTGAGATTTTTTGTCATCCAGTCTGTCAGTGAGTTTTTGTTCTCAGTCACTTTGCAATCTCCCCTCCAAGTAAATCCTGCAGCCACTGCTCATCCTGTTCACAGTAACAGCACCTGAAAGACTAGTTGTGAAATGTGTTGAATGACAGGCATGACTCAGTTGCAGCAGGAGGCATGAGAAAAAATCAGAGATATTTTTGCACTTTGCTTTGCATCTTCTACTTTGTGGAACCTTGCATTTTTGAGGGAAATTGCCTGCTATGAACTATACAGCCCATTTCAAAACACACAGTCAGCTCTTCCTCATCCAGCATAAACCCTCAGAATCCCCCTTGTGTGTGTGTATAACTCGAGTCAAAGAGAATCAACTGCTATTTTGGCAAGGTATGCACTGGCCAGGGCGTGACCTTGTTTCAAAATAAATATATAAAACCAACATGCAATCAGGAAGAATCTGTGCATCTGTCACACACAGCATAGGTCCATTAGGTACTACAAAACCTCTCAGAGAATATGTACACTATTTAAAAATAAATGTACATACTGTTGGGCACGAAACACATTGATGACTATGGTTTGGACAACTTGGGCATTGTTTAGATATAATCTCTCTTTGTCTTGAAAGCATTCAGCTGGTCTGACTCCTTAGGGCATTCTTTGCTACTGGAAGTCATGGAAAAAGGTTTAACAGGAAAATATGTCTCTTCTGCATCCCCTCTCCCCTTCAAGGTCTCCTTTCAGTCTTCCAAGTGTATATGCTACACCAGAGCCATTGTTGGATTGACAGCTTCTGGGTTTAACCTAAATTTCCAGTTAGAGGTTTCCTTGGGCACAATGGGTTGAGCTTCTTGATCAGTAGGTGACTTGGGATAAAAAAACTGCTTTTTGCCAGAATTAGGCCAGGATTTGGAGAGTTCCTTGTGGTTCAGACCTGCCCTCTGCAAATTGCTGTTTCCTCCTCCTTGTCATGCTCCTGGTCCTGGACATCAGGATGGCTGCACCACTGGGCTTCTCTGGGCTGCTCTTCCTTGAGTTGAGTGCAACACATCAGGGCTACACCTCATCTTCAAATGATTCCCATCCCCAATGGATTCTCTTACCTCTAAGCATGGATCCCTGTATTCACTCCGTGTGAGCAATGACTAGTTTGTGAGGGATGTTGTGGTGCAACCTAATCTGGATACAGTCTTGACATAATGTTCCTGCAGCTTTTTAGTAAAGAAAACTGATAAAGTATTTCAGAAAAACTTTTAGGAAGTTTTTCAGGGCACAGTCCTGAACCTACTGATGAACAGCTTGAGTAAATCACTCCAAAAACTCCTCATTGACAAGCCAAGATAATAATAAACACATTGTCTTCACAGCTGTTAAATCTCTTTCTGGAAGGTGAGGGTTTTGGGTTTTTCTGGTTTTTTTTTTTTTTTTTTTTTTTTTTTTTTTTTTT
>VZUI01004784.1:0-10509 GCA_013401135.1 Cettia cetti
TCCTCTGTGTTACATCTTAACTATCAATATTGATTACTATTTTACTTTATTAGCACAAATCACACCTATTTATTACATGTGGAATTCAAATCCCCTCCTTCCAAATTATTGAAATTTAGGAAATTAAATGGGCTTTCAGGCAGAGTTATGGAGATAGGAATAACAGCTCTTTACTAGTATTTACAACAATTCAAACAAACGACGACAATTACAGCAATAATAGTAAACAGAACCAGGCAAGACCTCGAGGGGCTTTATTCTCACAAAGCTCGGGGCAGTCTGATCTCGCTCCAGAGCACCAGGCTGGAACAGTGGAAGAATCCCGGGAGGTGGATGAGGGCAGAAAGCTCTGCGGTGGTAGCTGGAGCGGCAGGGATGTCCCAGCAGGGGAGGAGACACAGTGCTGCAGAAAAACCTCAAAGCAGTGCCTAGAAAACAGCGGTGGCAGGACAGGGTCGGCCCAGCAGGGCAGAATACGATGAACTCAACTGGTTCTGGAGCTCCTGAGATGATGGTAGACTTTCTCAGGACCTGAGCCAGTGGAGACAAAAGAGAATCCTCCTGCAGCAGCAGCCAGTCCTGCCCCCTCCCTGCCTTGGTCAAGCACCCACAAGCACCCAGCAATTAGTTCCCTAGCAACCCAGAGGGGAAAAAATTCCACAAGTAAAAAGAAAACAAATCCAACCCCCAACAGCACAGCAGGAAGGGACAAGCAGACAGAATGAGCATAGGCAGGTCACTTTTGTTCTCAAATGATGTGATGTGGATGGGCTTCAGTCTCAGCCAAGAACGTGGGGAGACAACACAAGGGTGTTTTACTGCTGAGCACAGGGTACATAAGCAACCTCATGCTTCTGCCAAGACATGGATGGATGGTGGATGGATGGAACAGAAGAGTTTCCATGTGCATCCTTGCACACATTTATATAGGTATAGAAAAAGGAAATACTACTCCCATTTTTCATTTGTATCTCCAAGCAGGTGCATAGTCTGAGCCTCTGCCTTGTCATTTGCAAAGAGATGCAATTTACTATGTGGAAAAAAATAGATATTTGAGGGGAAAAAATCCTCAAGGAACTGACAAGCCACTCAGGTAAGCAAAGAAATCATCTCATGGAAGGGCTGGAAAAACCAAAGGTCTTATTGTTACCAGGATACAGAATAATACTGTGAAAAGACTGCACTGAACTATGAGAAAGGATTGGCCACATACAAAGGCTTCACTCACGTGACTAAGGAGCATTTCAAATCCCAAGGTCACTGCCGCCAAGAATTACAGAACAAAATTAAAAAGACTCTTTGGCAGAAGCAAATCAGAGATGTTAGCTGAAAAATAATCCCTATCCTTTGTCAGGCCTAAGAAGATGCTGGGCTATGAGGGATCTGTTAGACTCAGTCTTCCCAAATCACTAGGGTAACAGAGCTCTGGTGAAACCCCAAGGGATCTTTTCCTAAAAGCATTGGTTGCTTTAATTGAGCTAAAACTGGTTAAGATCTCAAATCTCTCCCCATCCTTTGTCTTCTACTGCAAATGTCAGGACCCTGCCTGCTTCAAGAAAGCAAAGGAGGTTTTTAATTCTTTCAGTACTGTTACATGGTGACAGGGTGTTTCCTGGTGAGAAACCATCAGTGATTTCCGAAATTCTGTGGGGAGATCTGTGGGCCAAGGGATCCTGGTCCTCCTGGACTGTGCAACACCAGCATTGTTCCTTGGTGCGACCAAGGAAGGGTTAGATTGGTTATTAGGGAAAATTCCTTCCCCAAAAGAGTTTCCAAGCCCTGGAACATGCTGCCCAGGGCAGTGGTGGAATCCCCATTCCTGGAGGGATTTAACACACATGAGGACGTGGCACTTGGGTTAGTGGTGGGCTGAGGGAATGGTCGGACTTAATGGTCTTGGAGGACTTTTCCAACCTTAACAATTCTATGACTCTATGAAAACTTGTTGCATGGACATCTCTGGTTCAGTGATGATGTTTCAAAGTGTTTTTCATCCAGCACTCTTGTTCTTGCTGGAGACTAGCCATGCCAAGGAACTCTTGATTTTCACTAGCTAAAAGAGTCACACCTGTGTCCTGGGGCCATCCAGACATATTGGAAGAATTTTCTGCCCCCAGAAATTAAAGGTTAAGCCCTAGAGCAGTTGTATTGCTTAATTCCAAAGCAGTTGTATTGCAGAGAGTCACAGGTCTTTGCTTGTGGCTTATTATGACAAGGAAGCCTCATCATCTGGATTTATGAGCAAGTCAGGTCCTTGGAAGAGCTGACCAAGGAGCTAAGCAATGCTCAGCTGGGTAATAAATGTTTATGTCCTGCTTTGCTGTGATTATGTCACTTGCTTTTTGTCTTTATACTTTCTTAATTAAGGAGAGAAAAATAAATACTTATGGAGGGCTTTGAACACTTCTGCTTAAATAAGAGAGGAATCACAAACTTCCACTCAGGAGGAGCTGAAAGAGATGCATCTCCTTGCTGAGTGTAGATAAAAAAAATAGATTCTGAGACTTAAAATCTCTGAATCACAGAATAATTTAGGTTGGAAAAGATTTCTAAGGTCATGGAGTCCTACCAGTCCACCAGCACTGCCCAGGCCACCACTAATCCATGTCCCCAAGTGCCACATCCAGACATCTGTTAAATCCCTCCAGGAATGATGACTCCACCACTGCCCTGGGCAGCCTGTTCCAGCACTTGACAATCCTTCTGGGGAAGAATTTTTTCCTAATTTCCAATTTAAACGTGCCCTGGCACAATTTGAGGCCTTTTCCTCTGATCCTGTCTCTTGTTCCCTGTGAGAAGAGACTGACCCTTTCCTGCCTCCACCCTCCTGTCAAGAGGTTGTATAGAGCAAGGCCTCCATCCCCCCCCCAGCCTCCTCTTTCCTGTTTTAGGGAAGAGCAGAGCTGTGTCTCTGAACTCACTAACCATTCAGACATGCCCAAATACTGAGCCCCGATCTCTGTATCTTGTATCCTGATACCTTAATCAGTCTTACTTCCTAACACACTCAGGGCATTTGCACACAAATGGGCCATGATAAAGCTCCAACTACATTCCCCTTGGCTTTTCCATTTTCAGGAAAAAATATATACATATATAAAATGACATATACAGGCATTTGTTCAATCTCCTATGGCTTGCATTTAGTCTCAGAACATTAAGTTCCTTTAATCTCTCAATAAGTCATCTTCCATAATACCTCTATCAGTGGCTGTTGTGACTCAGTGAAGCAATGTCCCTCTCAGAGTATGAGGAGGAACCTGTAAGCCCTGAGTCATGCAACTGTGGGTTTTTCAAGTCACCAAGTTTTGCAAGTCAGCCTGGTAATACATGCCCATTAGACTTCATAGGTTGCACATGGACACTGGCCAGGATCCAGGATCAGGGCTGGGAAAGCCTAACACAGAGGATCTGCAGGAAGAAATGCAAGGAACAATGCAGTGGCTCATACAGGATGCCAGGATACTGCATAGTTGGCAGGAGAAGCTGGCCATGAAGTAGACCTGTGGAGTTCATTGTTGAAGTCCCGCCACATATAGAGCCTATGGAACTTAGTGCTCCAGCAGAAGAGCACTCTCTTCAGATCATTGCTCCTATCTTCCAACCATAGATAATCCCCTTTTATTTTCCCTAAAGCCTCTCAGTCATTCTTATGTACACCCAGAGCTAATTTACCCTCCAGTGGCCAAAATTATCAGAAGGAAACTGAATGTACTATCTTGGTAGTTGCACAGTGGATTCTCTGAGTCCCATTCCTTTCTGACCCATCACTCCTTCAGCAGTAAGTGTTCCTCCCTTGGGAGGGTCTCCTTTCCACCACCCCAAACCTATGTGATACCATGTCATCAAGCTTGGTCTTTGTCTCCCTCCAGCTCTGCATGAGGGCATGGGCATGTGAGAAGCTCACTTCTGCCTGGTGGGTTTTTTGGTTTGGGTTTTTTTTTTAATGCAAATTATTTCAAATTTTACTCCCCCTTCTACCTGTTACAAAATCACTTCTTCTGAAATCTGGCTAGAATCTGAAATCTAAAGAATTTAATGTCCTTTAGACCACTTGATTTATTGGTCAAATTTTCTTTCTATGCATTTCAGTTATTCTTTTTATGCAGCACTCTGATATAGGTTTGCTTTGACCCCTGTCCCATTTGACCTCGAAACATTCTCACAACATATATGAACCATAAGCACAGTTGGGGAGAAAAACAAGAAGACCCCAGGCTTAACCTTATGAACCCACCAGGCAGAAGTTGGGCATGATTTAAAATTAAGATGTGAGAGGCCACTAAAACTCCCCTTTAAATTGTCACCTGCATGTTGTCATGTTCTCTTGTCCCTGGTGATAGATGTTAGGGATGGGAGCAATTGGTGCCAGGACTCCTCTGCAAAGCGGAGGAGTGCCTGGAACAGCCAGAGTAAATAGAGCTTTCCTGCATCTCACTGGGGTAGTGTGGAGCTGAACACTCTACACAGAGGGAACTACAAGTGTGGTCCGGCTCTGACTTTGGAGATGAAGTCTCTCCTATCTTTAGCCCAGGGCATCTCCATTCCTATAATGGAGGAAAAAAAGTTCCCAAGGAGATGATCCTACCTGATTTTTTTTTTTTTTCATTTTCACTTGATTCCAGCTTTTGTCAGTCATCTCCTAGGAGCAATGGGATGAGCTTCTCTTCCTCTGACTTTCATGAGTGATTAACAAGGAGTTAGGTTTCTACCTTTGAGATGGCTACCACTGTATAGTGTGTTTTCCTTAAATAAACCCATGGTCCACTCCTATAAGGTCTTGCACTGAGCTTTGCCATGCTGCTCTTACAATGCCATTGTAGCAATGTATCTGTACAACTCAGACCATTCTGTGTACCAGCCAAACTGTTTGTAGATAACAAGCCACCTGCAGTCTTGTTTTCAGGGTTCTCAGGAATTCATCAAGGTTACTGAGACAACATCAGGACAGAAAAATAGAACAGAGACCCTGGGAACTTGCTTACCAAGAATGCAAAACCTAGATAAAAGACACATGACATGATGATGGATGCCTGACCAATTAGGTGTTCTGAAGGATATGTGCCTGCCTTGTGGACAAGTGGCTTAGCCAATCGAGAGACACCTGTATGCATGGACAGCAGTGCTAGAAACTATAACTGGGGTTTAATGTAAACAATAAATTGGCTTCTGTTGAAAATCATATTGGTTCTATTATTCAGTTGCCCATTTTCTCTGCCACATGCCATAGCATACTTTCCTAAAAGAATTGGTGGATATGTGTGTACAGGTTGTGGGGGAGAATGTGTACAGACAGTATGTGATGAAATGTCAGCTGGTGGTCTGAAAAAGAAGCCAATCCACTTTTGTCATCAGATCCCGCAGAGATATAAACATCTGCTCACATCGTCATTGCCAGTCATCCTGCTCTTTGTACCATCAGAAAATGGAGGAGAAACTATCAAAAATGTCCCTGGATGGTCTCCAACTGCTTAAGTTTGACTGAAAGGTGCCCTAGCTTCATGTGAGGATGCCAGGAGAAGAAGGTTCATCAGGTACCTTACTAATC
This sequence comes from Cettia cetti, assembly GCA_013401135.1. Taxonomy (NCBI): domain Eukaryota; kingdom Metazoa; phylum Chordata; class Aves; order Passeriformes; family Sylviidae; genus Cettia; species Cettia cetti. The sequence continues at coordinate 5,549 of VZUI01004784.1, forward strand.
AGCTTCCAAAACATCCCAGTTTATCATTGCACAGGGTATGTTTGGGAGCTATTCCTGTCCTCCACGCCAGTGGATCCCAGCATGAATAAGACAAGGAAGCACTGCCTGGGGCTCTGCTCAAAGTAAGTGATGATTTTGGGGGCTGCAAAATATTGGTCTTCCTCTGGTTCCACATCATGGTGTCTTTAGCATCATCATACAATCACAGACTGGTTTAGGTTGACAGAGACCTTAAAGATCATCCTGTTCAACCCTCTGCCATGGGCAGGGACACCTTCCACTAGACTGGGTTGCTCCAAGCCCTGTCCAGTACTTCCAGGGATGGAGAGACACAGCTTCTCTTGGGAATCTGTGCCTGTGCCTCACCACCCTCAGGAGGAATTTCTTCCTAATAAGAAACTTTTTGGCAGGATTGTGCCCCAGACTCATACAGCTTGATGCTGTATGACACCCATGTCCTTGGCCCCCCCCACCCCAACCCATGTCCCACACTTGGCCACGCCCTTTCCCCAGAGGAGGCTGAAGAAGGAATTCCTCCTTCCTGTCATGGTGGCTGTAAATTAAAAACAGATTATTTGTTTTTAATCCTGTCTTCTCTCAGAGATGTTTGCAGCCAGCACATCAATTCCACTGATTAGAGCTAATGGATTTTATTTGATGATGCTTTTCCATAGTTGATTCGTGAACAAGACTGAGCAGCCATGCTTCAAGACACAGATGCAGATATACATATATATGACTATGTTATGGGTTAACAGTTTGGTTTTTAGTAGAAGAAGAATTGTTATAAATATTTGATCAGTCAAAATTTCCGATAAAATGATTTATTGGAATCATGATCGATACAAAGAAAATAAAAGTCACAATCAAAAGGGAACAGTTCTGAGCCCGGGGTCAGAACTGGGTGAACAAGGATCCAGCCTCTAGCAGGCGTCTCCCACAGTTCACAAAGTCTGTCTTTGCAGGGTTTGTTTTTATACTGTTTTCTGGGTTGAATGGGAGTTGCTCCATCCTCCTTTGTCTTTTTCTCTTTTCTTGAATATTTATGGAGTCTTATTTCATTGCTGCTAGTCCACTGAAGAGCTTTCCAGGAATAGGTGATTTCTTGATTAGTTTTACTGGAAGCTGGCATTGGGATGCACGCACCTGGCAGTGCTGATAAGATCCATATGGGGAGGATGGTCCTCTGATGGGTGTTGATCTCTGAGTCATCAGCTGAGCAGTCTTATTTTGAGAACACAATTCCCCTTCTGGGGCTGTCCATTGTTCCCTTAGTGATTGCCTTGAGACATCCTCCCTGGCTTTTGTTGATGTATGTCCTTGCAGTGGGTTTTTGCCAGGGCATGTCCAAATGCCAGTTGTCTGACCAGGATGATTTTATATTGCTTCACTTTTTATACCATGAATTCTTCTACTGTACTAGTGAGTTTTATTATCATATTAACTTTATAACATGAATTACCTTGCTATATTTATAACAGAATATTGCCCTGTCAGAACCTTAAGATTTCTTTGGAAAGGACAGGGACCTATCAAGAGCCAGTTCTTGGCTATCAGCATGTGGTCTGACCACTGAGAAAGCGGAATTCAACTTTTGGTAATACCCATATAAAGCTGAGACTGTTCAAGCAGCCCTCTTGTCTCCCGGTGAGCCACCAGGTAGCATCCTCAGCAGCAAAAAGGGGCCGGCTTAGGCCCTCTGCCCCGGGCAGGGCCTCCGGGAGCCGCTGCCCACGGGGTGGGGCGGCCCGGACGGCTGAGCCCCCTTTCCCCCGGCTGCCGGCGGGGGAGAGGGGAGGCTGCAGCTCAGGGCTGGCCACGGGCGATGGACGTGGCAGAAGGGGCCTGGCCATGGCTGGGCCCAATAACAACTAGCAGCGGGGGAGGGGAGGAAAAGCCCCGGCTACTAACATCTAATGAGTTTTAAGCTCGCTGGGAAGCTGCTCGTGCCTCCGGCCAGGGCTGGTGGAGGGACTGTTCTCCACGCCCCTCCTCCTTCCTCGGGCCCCAGGGAGCAGCTCTAAGCGGCCCACGCCATGAGATTGAGGGGTGGAAAAGAAGGCATGCACCAGCCTTCCCCAACCAGCATGGCTTTGAGATCTCTGCCGGGCAGAGATCCCATGACTACAGCAGGCCTGGGCAAGCTTTAACTCTTTCCTGCCAGCAGATGGAACTCCCAGAGCACTGGCCCTTCCCAGAGTGAGAACAGACAAAATGATTGAACTATAAAGAGACACAGCATGAAACTCAAGTCAGCGAAGAGAGAGTGAAAAGACTATTTCGGACAAAGGAGAAGGAGTGGCCTAATTTGGCTGGACGTCTCTAGTAAACTATGGATAATGGACTATTTTTCCTGTAACATGTGAATGCTGTTGGTGGGACGTAAGGCTCTAGTTAAAAATTATATGAAGCTCTTTGCTCCTAAGGAAAAGGAGATTTTTAGGGTTTTTTGAGATGAAGATGATTTTGGAGATGGAAGAAGAGAATCTTTGTTTTATACTAGAAGAGGCATCCTTAAACAGTACCCCTAATAAGCAGATATGGCCCATATGCAGTGTGGGGGAAAACTGCTATTGGGAGGGACTTCACAAAGGCAAGTTCCTGGGTGGCTGTCTTTGTGAGAGATGAGACCCACAAGAAAACTGTTCTATGTTGTCAGTGGGAAAAGTCCATGGAAGTTCTAAGAGAGACTCCTTATTTAAAAAAAACAAAAACAAAAACAAAAACAAAAAAAAAACAACAACAAAAACAAACAAACAAAAAAACTGATGAAATATTATTTTTAAATTGTAAAACTGACTGAAAATTACAGTTTTTCTCTCTTTAGGTTATTTTGTGGGAAAATGAACACTTGTGGGGGAGGGAAGGATGTTTTGAAAGTACCATTTTTTTTCTTCCTTTTTCATTCTTTTAGTGTGTGTGAATAAACTATCTTTGTAGCTTTAAAGTAAGCCTGGTTTGCTTTTTGCTTTCTCTTAGTCGTATCTCAGAAAATAGCAAACACTGAAACCACCACAAACTATGTATTTCACTGAGATGCTAAGCAATTTTTTTTAGTTCGGCGGTTTCTAACCCCAGCTAGGTCTGCATGGTATCTGCAGAGCAGCAAATTCTCCTGATGCTGCAAAATCTCACAAGGCAGTTTTGTCCATGACTTCTGTTATAAATAAAGATGATTAATGCATGACTGAGTGTTTCCATGTGGCATGAGCTCAGGCCTGCTGCAGATGAGGGACTCTCAAAAAGCAGCTCAAAAGCCCTTAGTGCACATGCCAATTCCCAGTCCTCAAACAGTGCAAATCCCTGTGTGATGGCACTGCTGAACTCAGGCTTAGGACATGGATCAGCTCCAGAGTGGGAGCTGTTGCAATGGATTCATACAGGCTTGCACCCTCCAGAACACACTAATATCTCAGAATCACAGAAACACAGAATGGTCTGGGTTGAAAGTGACATCAAAGGTCATCTTACTCCACCTGCATGCCATGGGCAGGGATGTCTTCCACTAGACCAGGTTGCTCCAAGCCTCATCCAATGTGGCCTTGAACACTTCCAGGCATGGGGCAGTCACAGGTTCTCTGGGCAACCTGTGCCAGGGACATAGCACCCTCACAGCCAAGAATTTCTCCCTGATACCCCTTCTAGCCCTGCCCTCTGACAGTGGGAAGCCATTCCTCCTTGTCCTGTCATTCCAGGCCGTTGTCCAAAGTCTCTCTCTAGCTCTTGGAGCCTCTTTAGGCACTGGCAGGGGCTCTAAGGTCTCCCCAGAGTCTTCTCTTGTCCAGTCTGAACACTCCCAGCTCTCCCAGCCTGTCTCCAGAACACTTCAGCACTGTGATCACCTTAGTAGCCTCCTCTGGACTTACTCCAACCGGTCCACATCCTTCTTCCCACAAAACTTCCCTGTTATATTAAGAACAACTCATTTCACTAACAGCTCTCAGTGCAACATGTCCTGAACAGCAACACAGATGTACCTTGAAAGGTTTTCTGCAGGAAAGTCCACAAATGTGTGTGGGGCCTCTGTGGGCAGCAGTTCTCAGGTCAAGATGGGGTTTATAATCTCAAAATCACCATGATAGTTTTAATATTGATGAAATTGTTAATAGTATTTAAAAGGAAACATAGTCTTGAACTTCACCAGCCAGAAAGCTTGATCCCATTGCAATACTTTGCACATCTTCCTTGCGGACCTTGGGTCACCATCATAAGGTAATTTTTTTCCAATTTCCCTTGTTCCTGTTTCCATACATATATTAAGATTTTTGTAATACCATAGTTAATTCAATGCAAAAGCTGTTTGCCATTAACCTGTAGTGTGCACAGAAACACAGAGCTGGGGTCTGACAACAGCAGTTTGGGGATGACTTTATCATCTCTGCTGCTTGAAAACGACCAAGGGGTGCTGGTCAAGAGTGGCTAAACATGGTGTGCCCAGATGGGTAAGAGGCCAAGGGCACTTCGCCTTTGTCAGCAATGATGTGTCCAAAAGTACAAGAGCAGTGACCATTGCCCTGTGCTGGGTCCTGCTGAGGCACATCCAGTCCTGGGGGCAGTTCTGGGCCCCTCACTCTGACAAGGACATTGAGGAGTTGGACCATGTCCAGAGAAGGGAAGGGAGCTGGGGAAGGGTCTGGAACATGAGGAGCAGCTGAGAGATATGGGCGGTTCAACCTAGAGAAAAGGAGGCTCCTTTTCTCCTTTTAACCTGGAGAAAAGGGGGAACCATCTCACTGTCTTCAACTCCTGTAGCAGGACTTCCCCCCTACCACAGTAAAGCTTATCTGTTCTGTCCATCAGGTGGTTCCATAGCTCCATAGCTTCATAGCTCCATAGCTCCAGACATTCTCCCCCTGTCATGGGTTACGGAACCAAAAAATGTGGATTCTATTTCATCTGTTGAAAGCAGTTGGGGAAATGTGGTTTTTTCTTTATCTCTTGTAACTGCGGGGGGAGGGGGG
>VZUI01004789.1:0-18711 GCA_013401135.1 Cettia cetti
TGGCCCATTAAACAGAGATAGCTCCCGGGGGCGTTATCTATGAGTCATGTGGCAAGGCATTGATGAGCCATTAGCAGAAGATAAGGGAAACACTGCCCCACCTGGCTTCAACAGCTCATGAAGATGGTGATAGAATACATACTTTGGGCACATCTTATATTTTAACCTAGGACACACAGTGAGCCACAGCACAAGAGCATGAGAGACCAAAAGAAACCTAGGCAAAATATTAACTCTTTCCTTGCAAAGGTGAAATTTCCAAAGCCCTAACCCTTCTCTAAGTGAAAGAAAAAGATGAATTAAAAACATGTAAAAAGACAATATGAAGATATCAAAGTCAGTGAAGAAAAAGTTACCCCTTAGATAAAAGAGAGAGATGAGAAGATGCCTGGGCTAAAAATCTCCTATGAGCTGTGGTAACAGACTATCCCTTTAAATTGTAGACAACATAGGGAAAATTAGGGAAAATAATTGTTCAAATTTGTGGATTTGAGCAAAAGTATTTGTGATAGACTGAGTAAATACTGAATTAGTAGCTGTGATCCTGTGAGCCCATGAAATGTTTGAACAGAGAGAGAGATGAGACAAGAAGCCCTCTGTGCCAGTAAAAAAAGGTGAAAAGAGACATCTGTTCCCTAAGATGAAGAAATCCTTTGCATTTAAACAGTTTACTTTTAAAATGACATCCCAGTATGCATGAGTGCACGGCCCATATGTGTCAGGGGAAAAGCTACATGATACAAAAGGTCCACAACTGCAGATTTTTCCCTGTCAGTGCTTTTGTCTGTGAGAAAGAAAATAAACTAGTGAGGGAAGAGGAGTGTTTTAAAAGTTTCATTTTAATTCTCATTTTCTTCTTTTAGTGTATGTTAATAAATGCATCTTTATACCTTTAAGTTTAGGCCTGCTTTGCTTTTCTCCTGATTCTATCTCACAGAGAGAAAAAAATAAACACTTAAATCACTGCACTAAATTTAGCAAGCAGAAATTAGCGAACATAAAACCACTACAGGTCAGTTCCTGTCCACCCTGCTGCTGCTCTGCACGAAGCTGAACTGTCCTTGAGGCAGTTCCTGGGTGGCCATGGCTTACATCAAAGAATCATTTTCAGGGTTGGTGTTTTTATAAATTTTTGACTTTCCTTGAATTGTCATAGTCTTAAAAACACTTTTAGGAGACAGTGGCTAGGCCTGTCAGGGTGGTAGTCTCAGTAAGTAGTGAAACACTCTCATTCTTGCCTCAAGACAAGAATTTTCAGTGTAATCAAGCTTTCTCAAGCTTATCTGTAGTTTATTGTACTATATTAGTTTCTTCAGTATGTTGCAAGCACTTAATAACATTCACAATACAATTATTCTAAAATTGCTCAGTTGAATTCAAGATCCTCAAAAAACTGAATGTATTATATGGTAAATAAAGGCACTTAGAAGACTAAAGGCATAGTTTTATTGAAGATGCAGAACCCCCAAACAGAAATATTCTTGATGGCATTTATAAATTACATCAGACATGATTGATGTTCTTACTTAAATTTTGTACATTAATGTAGAATCTTCCATGTATTATGTCAGTACCACATTGCCTGGCAATTCCTCTCCACATGTAATTATTTGACAGTATCTAAGTTTACCATTGTATTCAATTTAACTTTAACTTCATTCTCAATGCTAATTGGACTTAGTTCATATATTCCTAGCAACATGCTGGATCAACACTGGTGCTCATTTTAGATACTTAAAAAAAAAATCTTTTAATGTCACTTTAAGAGGAATCTTAGTGGTAGCTGAGTTAGTTCAGTTATATGAAATGAGGTAGCTTTTATCCTGTTCTATTTTACTAGGGTGAACATGTTCATCAACTATTTTATAGAGTCATCAGACTATTACAAAAAACTTGACCACCGAACATTTACTGGGATTCAGTTCATGTCCTGTTCTTTAGTTTTTAAAATTTATTTTATTGTAAATGATACAGACTGTTCATACACATTGATAGATGTCAAACTTAACCTCAAATGTTATTTCTCTGTATGGGTATGCTAAGAAAAAAAAAAAGCCTGGCCACTAAGTTCTGAACTCACTCAAGCTCTTCAGGCTACCACATGTTCAAAATCTTCGATTCCTCTGTTTTGTTTTTTTTAATAATCTGAATTCAAATCCATAGTATGGATTACTTACCACTTGGGCCTAAAATAAAATATTAGCCACTTAGCAGTCCAGATTTCCATTCTTTAGCATATTTTAGAGCCAAGGCTTCTGTGAAATGCAATCCATCTACCTTCTCCTGTTCACCTGGGCCACCAATAGACTGAGCTATTCCTGTTACTAAAGTTAATTCTTATCTAGAAGGGTGGTCAAACTGAGGCTTGAGGCTTGAAGCTTAAGTTTAAGCACTTGCTGCTCCTGAGCACAGCCTTCATTTTACCATTAAGAACCATAAGATGCTGTGTGTTTCAAGTCTATTTTCTCTTGTTCTTAAACCTAGTGCTACTTGCCATTTCCTAACTCTAGCCATATTACTAGCCCTGACTTTAACCCAGATATTCCACAGAACAAGATGGACAAGATGTTTAACATTTATTTCAGCTTGTCCATGAGGTGGGTGTGGTGGAGTTAGTGTAACCTAAATGTAAGGCAGACAAGCCTTCATCCGGCTTTAGCGCTACCTCAAAAACACCCTATAGGTGCTGATCTAACTGAGCAAAAACAAACTATAAACTATAGACTTCTATTGACAAGAGACTTCCACTTTGATACAGAAGTGAACAAACAAGAGCTGAAGGGCGGGTCAATTTCTACAACTGGCAGCCTGGCCACTTTTCTGTTTAGACTACAAATAGTAAACTTGATAATAGGTTGGTTGTTAAAGGCTGAGCTACACATTCAAGTAGTCATGGGTGGGATCTAAAAGAACCTATGAGGAATAGTTTATTTTAGCCCCAGTTTGCTCCACTGTCTCTATATAGAATTGTGGGGATGGGATTATGATTGCTTTTAGCAAAAGAGTAAGTGAACCCCAGTTATCTGTGTACATGGCATGAGTTGCAGGACTTTCATAAGGGTAAGTTTTGCTAGCCTCTGGCTTGGAACTTTTAGATCCAACCATATGACATATTTATAGTTCTGATTTGGATTGAGAAATTTGAGAAACTGTGTTATAAATTATCTGTATTAAGATCAGGGTTGGTGTTTGTAGAGGGTAATTGTAACACTGCATCTTAGTTCAGCTAAATAACTGTAAATAAATGGAAAGTTGGAGATAGGATAAAAATCCCCAAACCATAGGAAGTTGTTCCCTTCTGAGCCAATGTGGATGCGCGCCATTGATACGGAAAAAAGAGTCTATCATGACAATTTTTGATGCTGTAGTTTATCTATGTTATGAATGTTCATACTACAGCTAACATGCGTCTTGCTTCAAACACGATTTGAATGTATTGCCATGATCAGGAGGCTTACCTGGCAGCAACCTCTTTGAAAAGGAAATGTTGGATTTTCAGAAATCCCCGTGGTGCAGATCAAAGCCATGCCACAGCTGGGGGCAGACTGTTTAGGTCATTGGTGATAAGGAGCAGTGTGAAGGCCTGTGATGATTCCAAATGTTAAATTAAATTATTTCTCTTTAAAATTCTCTGTGTACTTATTAATATTTTATAAAGAGTTGGTGATGAGAGTGTATGAGATTTTTGGGACTAGTTAACTGTCTTAAAAGCAACCAAAAATGCCCACATATGCCAGAAAATTAACATAACTATTGGCGGCAAAAGGCTAGTCTATGCATTTTTTTTCTCTGATATAATTCTTTTTGTCTTTCTGCTGTAATTATCTCAAAACATGCCATGTCCACAGGTAATGTTGTGTCAGCTTCATTATTATCTTAACCTCCAGTGTCTACAGTAGCAATGCTCACCACCCCTTTGTGTGGCCTGATTTTTGTGCTCTGAGACTGGCTGGGTTTGGGGGAAGAAGGTGGTCCAAGAAAGAATATGGTAGTACTGGAGCTGTACATTCTTTGTTTAGAGAAGAATTGGTTATAATGTTTATATGTTTATTCATAGTGTCTGCTAATTGCTACGGTTTCAATTTTGTGGGGCTTCTGGGTTTTGTTTTGGTTTTGTTTTAATTTGTTTGGTTTTGTTATTGACTGTGCAAATAGACAGTTTGGTCAATTTGTAATGGGAGAGCAGTCTGAACATCAATCTGTGGAATGGTTCATTCCCACAAGATATAAGATATAAAGATTTGGGGGTTGCTTTACAAGTGGGGTGAAGCCTATTTGCAGCTATATTTAAGTCTTCAGTATTATAATGAGCAGATAGCAATGAGATTAAAAATAGAATGCATATATTGTGGTTAAATACAGTATAAAGTGTAGCTGTGTCAAATTACTTTTGAGATTACTGACTGAATAGCCCTTATTCCTGAATTATTGCAGCATACTTACTATCTAATGAATGACAATCTACTTATGAATTTAATGAGGGGAGCAAAATGAACACCATGTTTTAAATAAGCATCAGCCTTGTAGTTCTTTAACTTTTATGACTTTATGTTGAAAATTATGCAGATAAGAACAATGTTAATATTGTTTGATGTAATGAGAAGAAAAACCTAGTGAGGTTTTTTCTTTCTTTGTCTGAACTGGAGGACAACTTGTAGTGCCAGCAGAATTCTCTCATTCTTTCTTGCTTTGAAACCATGGGATTCATTGCTAAAAGAAAAGTCACTTCACTAAAAAAAGCCAAGCAACATTCCCCCAAGGACTCCATACTTGGAAGTATATTTACACACACACACACATACACACACACACACACACACACACACACACACACACACACACGCACGCACACGCCATACTCCTGGTTTTTTGGGTTTTTTTTGGCAAAATAGTTTCTTGTGTGAACTTTGGAAATTGTAGAGCATGAAACACCCCCAAAAGTAAAATGCTAGTTACGCCTAACTTCAAGAAAAGAAGTGTTGAAAGTAGCAGTGTTTTTGGTTTTTGTCATAAATATTTAATGATTCCTTTTCCCTTTCACTATAGGTACTTCAAAAACTAGGAAAAGCAGATGAAACTAAAGATGAACAGTTTGAAGAATATGTTCAAAATTTCAAACGGCAAGAGGTCAGTTATTATTTCTGTTTCTTTAAGTGTGTCTTAAGAATGCAAGATATTTGCTGATTTTGAAGAAGGTGTTGCAGGGCAACAGGTAAGATTTTATTTTTTTGGTGGGTACAAGATTTTGTTCTGCAGCTTTCAAAAGGAGATAACAGTTGCATTTGTATATGCAGAGTGCTAAAATATGGACTGAAAATAAAAGAACATTTGTAGTCATATGTAACATCATCATACTTGTACCGCTTGAGATCAGAGTGACAGTACATTTTCACCCATAATTGAGGATAAAACCCAACCTCAACTAAATGCAGCTTTGTAGTCTCCTTCATACAAAGAAGAGAAGTATTTCCATGGCTTCATTTTATGGATTACTTTTGTCGGTACTATATAATAATACTGGATTTATAAGAGTGAGTAGATTAATAGTTTCGAACTGCACGTGTTGTTAAGCTCATGTGGGTGCTGAGGTCTGTGGTGGCAGTGCTGATGAAACATAACTAGGCAGCATTGCTCAATTAACTAAGATTTTTAATTAATAAAATAATTAATTAAGCTGTGCTCTTAGTGTTAAAAACACAACACAAGAAAGCAAAGGTGCTCCAAGGAGTTTGTAATCTACTTCCAATGCAATCCTAAATTCTAAGACCGATTACTTGTTTCTTTGTTGGACAGACTTTTTGGCTCTGAGGTGATGAATTGGAATTTATATATAGTACCTTTCTAGTACCAACTAATGCCTACCATGAACTGTGGTAATACCACCAAGAAAATAGTCTTGTTATCTCCTGTCTTTGTGAACTGTTATTTAGAGATCCTATAGAAAGGAAATGGAGAGTGAAAACTACTCCCACACATATTACACAATGTAAAATTTGGCCTATTCAGTGTTTGCAGTTTCTGCTCTGAATCAGTCCTATTCTACCAATAGGAACTTTCCTATTGGCATAGGAATAGTACTTTCCTCCTTTCTGTGTAAACACAAAACCTGCATCGTGACTGCTAGAATGTTTAGACTGCTCTTTTGCATTTTATTGTCATTTAGCCTGTATTATCCTGTCACTGTAGAATAGAGGGAGGTTTCAATAACTACTGAGCTTTCCTCTTCACCAAAAGGAAAAATACTGGAAAGTGAAAGAATCTGTTTCTCTGAGAAGGTAGTTCCTTCCCCAGATTTCTTGAGGTTGAGAAGATGGTGGGATTTAATAGAAGTTTTGAAACCCTACAGAGATTTTATATTTTCTCTTTTCTTCCCTTTCCCATTTTCCAAGTCTTCTTGACTTGACTTTTTGATTATCTGATGTTGTTGTTTAAGCTTATTGTCCATATCCCAGCTGTTTGCACAGCTAGTAACTGTGTTTGTAGAAATAAGGTACATCTCTGAGGGTTTTCTTTGGTGTAGGAGCAAATGGAGCATCCCCATGAAGAAACAGAACTTGTGGTACTTTTTTCTTTTAGTTCAAAATTCTGAGATAAAAAAGAGAGGAAAGAGAAGAAGTCCTTTTAAGCAAAATGATGTCTCAAGTATTGGGTTTTTTCTGTCCTTTACCAAGAATTTTCTATTATGGTGATTTTAAGCTGAAAATCTTGCTTAGGGCTAAGGAGGATATTAGCATTCCCTTATTTTTATTTCCTCGTTCTCTGATGTATATAGAGGCAGTAATATTCAGTAAAGGACTCTGAAGGAACTGCATGATCCTAAATCCTAAATGCAGATGTGAGTAGGGACCAGAGAGGGAATTGGGTAGGGAGGAGTGACTGCAAGGGGAACTACTACAACTATCATGATGGTCACATACAGATAAGGCTAGGTCCACTAACACACCAAGCGGGAGAGACTATATTTACTGAACTAATCACACATGCTTACTGTGCTTTCAAGGAGTTCTGTTGTGCTCAATTCTTCAAATCCAAGGGGAAAAATGCTGCAAAAGCACTGTATCTGCCATGTTCACCAATAAGAAGCATATAAATAGTTTAAATTTTCTAAGTTTTGTCCATGCTTTGATCTACAATTTATTAGCAATGCAAAGGTATGAAGCATTACAATGTGCATCTGAATTACCATTCTTACTGATTAATGCTGTGCAGAACTGCTATCTTCTGTGAACTCATGATGCACTACCATCACAAGAGAGACGCAGACACCACAGCAGAATTGGAGCGGGAAAAAGAGAGGTTTAATTTTCACTTTCAGTTTATATAGATTTCCAGAAATGAGTTCATATTGGAAGACTGAGGTTCAACCTCTTCAATTCCACTGGTCTGAGAAAGTGTTCATCAATTGTCTCTCCTAAAGAGATGAATGTAAACAATACAGACAGTTATGAAAACATTGCTTTGTTTACATGAAAATCTGTGAGAAACCCTGACTACAGGAGTGCAAAATCAGAAGGCTGAAAAACAGGCCAACAAACTCAGGTAGCCATCTCTCCTTGGTTTACATTCAGTCCTGCTTTCAAGTTTATTCTGCAATTCTAGAGGGTTTAGATAAAGAGAAGTCAAATTCTAAATATTAAAGGCAGTCTGGTAGATTTATCCCTGTGCTGAGGTTCACCAAACTGTTGATGTGGGTTATTCAGGAGGCTTGCAAGAACAACCAACCCTGTTAGAGACTGTCCCATTTTTTTCAGTTCTCTCCAGGATTATTTGTCCCTGTGGTGGTCACTGACCTAAAAAGGCCATGGCAGAGGAAGTTTGAGAGCTTTACTTTGTTTCTTGCAATCTCATTTAGCAATGATTTGTCTGTTCCCTGGCCACCTCACCTACCCACAGTTCATTCTGAGGAACACTATCAGTTCAATTCTATGTCTCCTTGCAAGTTCTTTGTTGCAGGTGATGCTATGTGTGCCCTGGGGATCCTGGTAAGCTGAAAGCTGTGAAAATGGTATGTTTATCTTGTTTGCCTGCATTACTGAGCCTGCAAAAACTCTTGAGAGTCAATTAACCTTAAGTATAGAACGATCTTTTTATTACTACTCTCTAAAGATAATAAATGAGGACTCCAGCCCACTGAAAGGATAAAGGAAAGAGCATAGTGCTCATTATCTAGGAGGCAGAAAATTGAAAACCTGAAATTTTTGCCTGAACAGCAGATTAGATGGTGGGCCTGTTCCAAACTCAGAAGAAGGCTATGTGTAAGGTTATGTCATGGTTTGACACTGGCCAAACTCCAGGCACCCACAAAAGCCACTCACTAACCCCGCCACAGTTGGGCAGAGGAGAGAAAAATTTAATGAAGGCTTCATGAGTTGAGATAAGGAGTGGGAGAAAACATTCCAAGGGCAAAACAGGCTCAGCTTAGAGGTACAAAGTGAATTTATTGCTAACAGAGTCAGAGGAGGATACTGAGAAGTAAAATAAGCCCTGAAAGAATACCTTTTTCCAGCCCCTCCCTCCTTCCCACCAACAGCACAGGGAGACAGGAGGTGAGGGTTCTGGTCAGTTCATCACCCAAGGTTTTCTTCCACTGCTCAGGGAGAGGAGTCCTTCTCTGCTACACCGTGGGGTCCCTCCCAAAGGAGACAGTTCTCCATGAGCTTCTTCAGCATGGCTCCAAATCTCATGAGTAGCAGTCCTGCCAAAACTGCTGCAACGTGAGACCCTCCCACGAATAAGCAGTCTTCCCAAAACTGCTGCAGTATGGGTCACTCTTCCACAGGGTGCAGTCCTCCAAGGACAGGCTGCTCCAGCCTGGAAGCAGGAGCCCCCTTCCTTCACTTCACTCTCCCACTGGATCACAGCCTCCTCCAGGTATCCACCCACTCCAGCATGAGCATCTCCCCAACAGGCTTCAGGTGGATCTCTGCATCCCCCATGGATCCTCATGGGCTGCAGTGCCACAGCTGCTTCACCATGGTCATCACCACAGTGTGCAGAAGGATCTCAGCTCCAGTGCCTGGAGCACCTCCTCCCCTTCTTCTCTGCTGACCTTGACCTTGGTGTCTCCATGTTGTGTCCCTCACATGTTCTAACCTCTTCCACTTCTCTGGCTAGCAAAAACCTGTGCATTCACACTTTTTTTTGTTGTTGTATTGCACTAAATAGTTCATTGCACTGGGTGGTTATATCTGCACACAAAAGTAGTTTTATGATATGTTGCATTTGGTATGTTCTGTACTCCCCTCTAGGTGCTGGTGGCGGTGTCCTCTAGTTGGTCCCTCCCTACACCCCTCTCCTAGGGTGCCTCCCATTGGTTGTGGTTCCTCCCCTTTTCCTCCCCGCATGCCCCCCCCCCCCTCCTTTTTTTTTTTCCTACTGGCATAAAACCCCAAGCTGGCAGGGTCTGCCCCCTCCTCTTTCTTTCTCTCAGGGTTGGAGTTCAGAATAAACCTGGGCGTGTCCTGTGGAGAAAGGGCACCTCGTGTATTTTACCTTTAGTCCTCTATCCAGTTTCCACACTGGGGTCTGGAACTAGCTAGGATTAGACCCCAGGAGTAGAAAATTGGTATGTTTTGATTTTCTTCTTAAATATGTTATCACAGAATCATTACCATCATCTCTAATTGGCCCAGCCTTGGCCAGCAGCATGTCCATTTTCAATGCCATCAGGGATTTGCTCTGCTGGACACAGTGGAAGTTTCCAGCAGCTTCTCACAGAAGCCACCTCTGTGGCTCCCTTGCTACCAAAAACCAGGCCATTCAAAACCAACACACAGTGCAGCAGATCTATCTGGAGAAAACCATCATCTAGTTTCCCCAGTCATCCATTCCCATGTCTTTCTGAATACAGTTGGATAAGAGCCTCTTCTGGACTTGACAACCCAGAGTTGAATTACCCAGATGAATCACCATGGAGAAACTGAGCCATCCTATGTCCAGAGACAGCAGAGCACAGTTGCTTTGCAGAGCCTCAGGACTTTCTCTGTCAAAACCATTAAGCTCCTGCAGCTGATGCCAACAGTAAAAACATTTAGATTTGTAACAATGAATACAACTGTTTTTCATCTTCCACTTAAGTTGTAAACTGAAAAATGCCACTCTAAATCAAAACTTGTGGAACAAAGAAAATATATAAACTCTTATATGACACAGATTTTCATTGTATTGGAAGAAATTTCTTGAGATTTAGACATTTATTTTGCACAGCTAATTGTGAATATGCTTAGCCTCTTAATTGAGCCCAAAGTTCAGAATGAGAGAAGAAAGGAGAATTTCTGCATAATTCACTCGTTTCTCTTGTGAAATTTTCATTGAAGGCCAATGAGGATTTACCGGAAATTTTGTCTGTATTCTGTTTTTCAAGCAATTGGATCTTACATGTTCTTTTTCTTTACAGGAAGTACTGTGGCGATTACCTTTATCCCCATGTATATTTTAATGACTCACAGTCATTAAAAGTAACACTTTATTGCTCTAAAAGAGCAATATTCTATTTCATGTATATGCATACTTACCTTTTTTTATTTTTCTATGTGTAGCTATGCGACTTCTTTTACCTTACATACTACAGGTAAAATATATTTGAGTGCTTAAACCCATAAATCTTATGTACTGTATATGCACACAGAGGAAATATAACAGCTGCTACTACAAAAGGAGCTTCCCATGTCATGTTGTTAGAAAAAAAGCAAAATATCAAAGGCTGTTGTTGCTAGTTTATAGAATTAGGTGAAAATGAAGAGCTTCTTTAAAATGTTGTTGAATGATCAGAATCTGCTTCTGGGAACTGTTTTATTTAATGTGCACCTAATAGTAAGAGCTGCTCATTGGGTGTAATTGTTATGGTTCCTGAAAAGGCTTATCCTGTCCAAATTTTCTTTCACACAGGCATGCTTGGCTGCCTTACAGCTGTTATGACATTGTTTGAAAGTTGGTTTGAGAGACAGTTAACATTCTTTAAAGTGTTCTTTTTGCATCAGCTGTGCCACTGATTTTTAAAAACTTATTCATTAATTAAGATACCCAAGATGAGAATCATCACCTACATGTAGGTGCTAGATGTGCCTCACAGTTTCCCACCTGGCCCTCAGACATTGCTCCAGAAAGAGACATATGGCTTTGACCACAGTCCTGTGTCTTGAGTACCATCTCTAGCTGCAACAGGCATGTGTTTTGGCAGCTGAATCTTGTACCTAGAGAGTGATCCAGTTCCAGATTGCAACACCTGAACATGGGTGTCTATGTTTCCAGGAGTTGGGTATTCCCTTGATGCTTGTGCTGAACTGGGCAGTAGGGTCTAGGAGAGCAAGGCAAAAACCCATCAGTTTTCTGGGCGCATCTGTGGGCCTTAATGTCTCTGATCAGCCCTGTCTGGGTCCCCTAATCCTTCACATGGATGCAGGAGTCCCATTTTAGCTCAGCCCTTGGCATAAGTTACACCATAGACTCATTCCCATGCCAAGGGAACCCATGTTTCAGCTGTATCTCCTGCTGCTCCCATCTGGATCTCTCAGACAAACCCTAGACCTGGTTCAAACCTGCACGAGGTTGCGGGTTGTCAGTGAAACCACTTACTAGTCACTGTCTCTGCCCACCTGTCCCAGACCCTGCAGGATGGCACCCATCAGTGAGGGCATAGCCTCCACTGGAGTAACTTGTGGTTCCTGGTACAACACCACTAACTATGAGGGTTCTGGGTTGTTTGTCTAAATGTTGGCATCTGTTGCCACTTGCAATGCCCTAGTGTGCCCTCCCTGGTTTCCATTTGCTGTTCAGAAAAGCTGGTAGGTCTCTAAGGACCAGTTGTGTTTGCTATTAGTGGATGTATCACAAACAGCATCAGATAACTACATTGGGGTGAATGGTTTTGAGTACCAGATTTTCTTAATTTCTCTCCTGACTCCACAGATTGCTCTTAAGAGATCTACATTGGTTCCGTGACAAGGAGAGACACCCAATTCATGTAGACAGTGATGTCTTAATCTAGAGTTGGATGAAGGACATGATTAAGAAAGGGAGCTTCAATGTGTATTACAAATAATAACATTAAATTCAATCTGTGTTTTGCAAAATCTTACTTTCTCTAGGAATTATTAATTATCTTATATCTCTATATGACCATCTTTAAACCTATCTTATGTGTCCCATTTAGACACCCCCCCCTCATTTTACAGGTCTTGTACATGGTCTTGAGATGAATTAAAGAATCCAAGCAGTAAACAAAAAGTGTGAACTTTAAAATTATTCTGAATGGGTGATACTCTTTCTCCTTAGCTGATACTCAGAATTTCTTGGCTGTCTGTAGAATCTAATACTAAAGTGCAGGGGATTCTTGGTACTTGTTAAGCTGCAACTATTATGTGTTCAGTACAGTTCTGTCTATATGAGACTCCTTTTCTAAATACAAGTGATACCAAGTGTCTCTGGTAGATAATTCCAAAGTAAACCAGACACAGGAAAACACAATCTAGGGTAGAGGGAGGGAGCTTTTTTCTGTGAGCCAACAAGTGTTTACATTCAGGGGGACTGAGTGTGATAAGCATTTGAGGTAAACTGGGAGTGTACTTCAGATACTGGATGATCCCTAAGCCAAATGCACTCTATCAAATGTATATATACAACTTATACAAAGGTAGAATGTATTTTGAGACCATGGGAGGGATTTTTCTGCTGATTCGATTCCATCCTGAAATGTGTGTTTAATAATTATTTTAAGGTCCATTTTTCCCAAGTCAAGAAGAAATATAATGTACTATTAAATCTCATCTCAACCTCATTAATTTCCAATCAGGCATAATATTCAAGAAGGTGAGGCCCTCTATTTTATGCTGCAAAATTATCTCTGCATGGACTGCTCAGATGCATTTCAACTGATTGCTCAGTAAAAAAGAAAGAGCAGCTGATGCAATTTTTTTTTTTATTCTGACCATTGATTGCTCCAAATCCTGAGTCCAAACCATTTTCACACTGTGCGAGTTTTGACTGCCCCTTGGATATAAACTATTATGCCTCTGCAGCTTTAATAACTAATTGTTTTCTCCCTAGTGCAGTTGAATGTTTGAAGTTGTCACTGGCTATTTTTAAATATGTTTTTTCAGGACATCTTTGGGATAAATGACTGTGGGGATAGTTAACATAGCCCTAGCTACGTTAAGAGATTTAAGACATGGAATGAACATGATGCAGTTCACAACAAACAGTTCTGTACAGTTTTCTACCTGGTCTGTTAATACATAGCTTATGTACATTATTTACAAATGTAGTTATGAGTATGCAGCTGTAGGCATAGAGGCACAAATAGATGTTCAGAAAGTCTAGCTTGACATGAAATCTGTATAGATTACTTTTGGCCATAGAACTTGTAGATTCTTGTTTCCTCTGCAGACTCCAGTTTTTAATTAAAACCATTATTCCTACTTTGAGGACATGAGTATACTTCAAGGATGATGTAATAACTGTGAAGGTAGAATGCTTAGGGAAGGGGAAGTTTAGTTGTGAGGGAAAGTTGTAATTTCACTTAAGGTGAATGCCACATATTTTTCTGTTCAGTCCTCATCAGAAACAGAAACCTATGGTTCAGTAAAAGGGTTGTTTTAGTGTTTCTGCAGGCACAGAGCTTTCTTACCTTGGGCATTGCTACTAACACAAGGCAGAGCTCCTTGGTTCTTGCCTTTAGATTTGTTTTTTTTGGATTAGTGTAAATTAACTGAGAAGCCTGTTTCATTTGATGCAGTTTACTTCAGTTCAACATGCTACGTAATAACTAGAAAAACAAAATTCTTCTTTTTCAGCCTTCTTAGTGGTTGGGCCACAAATTTTGTGCTCTCCTGGAAGATGCTCTGTGAGAAACAACAATCACTTCTTAAAAATTTAAAAAGCTTATTAAACTACAGCAAGGGGCAAAACAAGGCAAAAGGGTGCTTAGCCACAGCCAGGTGCACTGCCAGGGCCACCGCCAGAGGCACAGCCCCAATAATTGTAACATTCTTTATATACCCTGGGTATTGCATCAGCCAACACTGCCCCTCCCAAAGTCTGCCAGTTGACTCTTCTTTGCTGTCCATTGGTGGAGACCTTCTTGCAACTTGACTGGAGGTGAGGCGTTGTCATGCCAAGTTCCCCCAGTGACAAGCTTCCTAAATTTCTGGCTACCCCATGCCAAGGGGCATTTCTTTATGCTCTTCCCCCATGTTTCTGACAGCCCTGATGGCCAGAGTTGTCTGGTGGCAACAGTACAGAGGGAAGAAGAGAGGACTAGAGGGAGAACAAGAAGGGGCCCAAAAACAACCAGGATCAGCCATGTTATAAATACATATTATATTGTTGGCTTTTTGCAAATACTAAGATGAATGCTATATGTATAATGTTAAAATAACTTTGCTTTTATTTCTGTTATTAACAAAACTTTAGACATGGTAGTAGTGGTAGCTGATATAGTTATGAGTGAACTGTCTGTTTGGTCAAGATAACACCCAGTGAACATGTGATGAGGACCCTGCTATTGATATGCCAACTATCAGCATCTGCCATCTGGAGGAAGTATGTACCAAGGCCCAAACCAGAGGTGATAAAACTTCAGCCAAGAAACACGCATGCCATAAAAAGGTGGGCCCAAGGAGAGACCATGCTAAACAGTTCCTAGAATAATATGAATATGCAAAAGAGTCTATGCATATGCAACAGGCTGATGCAATAAGAAAAGGTATTTGAGGGGTATCTCTAAAGATAGCAGTGTGCTCTTGGCTGAATGCCAGGCACACAGCCATTAACTCTTTGTTTTATTTCTGTCTCCTATTGGGTTTTTTATTAAACTTTTTAAAATTTTAACAAACAGTAAATATCATTTTTCACACACACATACAACAACAGAATCACATAAAAAGAACTTTAAACCCCAACAGAACCTCCTCAACACACACAACATCCATTCCTTATTTTCGAGAGCCAGTCATCACACTACCCGTGTATAACATACTGGTATGCCTAAAATCTCTGTGTTTCCAGAGAAGATTGCACACCCAATTTTTTCAAGTGATGCACTAAATAACTATTTCAAACTCCAAATCTCTTAGAGCTTAAAAAGAAAAAAGGCAGTCCACTTCTATGGGCGCAATACCATCATGAGGGAGACACAGTGACTACCACAGAGTTGGAGCGGGAAAAGAGGAAGTTTTTCTTTCAGCTTACATAGATTTCTAGAGAAGAGACCACATTGGAAGACTGAGGTTCAGCCTCTTCAATTCCACTGGTCTTAGAAAGTATCCATCAATTGTCCTTCCTAAAGAAAGGAATGTAAACTATATAGATAACTACAGAAAAGCATTGCTTTGTTTACATTCAAGTGTGTGACAAAGTTCTGACTCCAATCTTGAAGGCTGAAAAGCAGGGCAACATCTCACCCTTTTTCTGTTAAAAAATAAGAAAAATAGAAAAAAAGAAAATGAACAAAGTTACAAAGTAAAATACGTACAAAAAATCAATCTGTGGCTGTGGAGGAATCATCAGCGTGAACACTCACTCATGTTGTCTCCATCTGGATCATCACCTGATGATTCATCCACTTGATGATTTTCAGTTTGGTCATGACTTCCACCTTGTTTGTCAGCCAGGTTCTGTCTCTGTGGTTGCAGGCCAGGACAAATGCACTTTGAAGGTACCCAGTGTACCCCAGTATCTGTGGATACACATGCATACCCCCGCCCCATAGCGATAAAGTGATAGGGATCTTACCCCTGCTTGGTGACCAAATTTTGGACCCAAACCTTTGCTCGAGGCTGATGCATCTCATCTGAAGCCTGCAATGAGAGATGATGGTTCAACATGACAGGATTACTGAAGTTCTGCGGCACTGTAAGGTGATTGATGACATACAAACCCTTTCCCAACTGACTGTGCAGGGTTTCATCCTGCATTCCCCATTTTTGTTTTTGAAGAACAAGTTTCAGGGTACCATGAGCGCGTTCTACAATGGTTTGACCAGTTGGAGAATGAGGGATGCCAAACTTGTGTGACACACCCCACGACTGTAGGAACTGCCGCACCTGCTGCGATGCGTAAGCAGGACCATTGTTGGTTTTGACAGCAGAAGGT
Source organism: Cettia cetti (assembly GCA_013401135.1). Classification (NCBI taxonomy): domain Eukaryota; kingdom Metazoa; phylum Chordata; class Aves; order Passeriformes; family Sylviidae; genus Cettia; species Cettia cetti. Next base: position 16,090 of record VZUI01004789.1, read on the forward strand.
ATGCCTAGAACAGCAAAGGCCTGCCTCCAGTGGGCAATGACATTGCGGGACTTTTCTCCTGTGTGAGCAGAAGCCCATGTAGCAGAGGAGAATGTGTTGATGGTGACATGCAAATACTTGAGCCAGCTGAACTTAGCAACCTGGGTGACATCAGTCTGCCAAAGCTCCAAAGCCCTAAGGCCTCTGGGGTTGACCTCTGCCAGCAAAGGTGCAGCCAGTGTGTGACAATTGTCACATGACTCGACAATGTTGCGAGCCTCAGCTGGTGTCAATTGAAACTGCTTCTGCAAATATGTGCATTTTGATTCAAAAACCCATGCGATGCCTTGGCCTGTGTGAGTGTGTCAGGCTGAGGTGCTACCCACGCTGGGTTAGCCAACTTGTCAGCCCTCACGTTACCTTCCGCTACAAATCCTGGCAAATTAGTGTGGCTTTGTACATGCAGAACGTAGTATGGATGAACCCTGGCCTGAATCGCACACCACAAGGTCTTCAGTAAGTGAAACAAGGCAGGATTACTGACCTCCTTCAAAACTGATTGCCCCAACTGCTGTGCAATGTCAGCTACATAGGCAGAATCCGTGACCAAACTGAAAGGTTCCTGGGAAAATTTCTCAAATGCCATGACTGCAGTCCTCAGCTCAGTCAGCTGGGCTGACCCATCCTCATGGCCTTCCAGAACCTGCCACTCAGATCCATCCTTCCAAGTGACAATGGCCTTTTCTGTTTTCCCTGAACTGTCAGTGAAGACAGTGGGTCCTTGCACTGGTTCCTGGCTATTTTTGGGCTGCAAAGAAATCTGTGTATTTTTTGCCACTTGCAGTTGCCTGTGGCTGGGCAGATGATAAGTGATCTGCCCTGAAAAGTTTTCCAGAGCACTTTGCAACGAAATACTGTTTGCAAGGTTCCAGTCAAATTCTTCCCGCTGTACCAGGAGAACGATCTCTGCAAGATCTGCACCCATCAACTGCAAGCACTGTTGCTGGCATTTGGTTATCAACCGTGCAATTAACTCAAACAATGGAGGTGCCGGTCTTTTGCGGCTGATGGGGCAGGAAAACGCATTCCAAGACATGCAAAGGATTAGACCATTCATCATTCCATTGGCCAATGGTGCCTGTGGGATGCAAATCTGGAGTGATGACAAACACAGTGATATCAACGGAAGGATCAATGTGGTGAACTTGGCAAGCAGAAACAGCTTGCTGAACCTCCTCCAGCACCTGACGTGCTTCAGGGGTCAATTTGCGAGGTGACTTTAAATCAGTCTCCCTTTAATAAATCAAACAAAGGGGACAGTTGTGCGTTGGTCAGTCCCAAGTATGGACGTAACCAGGTGATGACACCTACCAGCTTTTGAGTGTCATTCAGTGTCTCCACCGACTGCACAAATTGCACCTCCTGGTGACGGATTGTCCATTCCAGAATTTTGACACCCAAATATTTCCACGGAGATTGTTGTTGAACCTTTTCTGGAGCCACCTGCAGCCCATGAGAATGCAAAGCATTCAACAACTGAGGCTGAATCCTCAGCAGCTCATTCTGGGTGGACGCAGCCACCAAAATGTCATCCATATAATGACAGATGCGAGCTTCAGGGAACTGCTTGCAGACTCCAGACAAGGCTTTGGACACATACCATTGGCAAATGGCCGGAGAATTCTGCATTCCTTGAGGCAACACCACCCTCCATTGACATCTCTGTGCGGGCTCAGCATTGTTGATTGGTGACACTGAGAAGGCAAATTTTGGTCTGTCATTGGTATGTAAAGGAATTGTGAGAAAACAATCCTTTAGATCCATAATGAGAACCGGCCAGACCGTGGGAAGCATGCTAGGCGATGGCATGCCAGCCATGCCAGTAATGTTCCTATGCTTTCCATCACGGCATTGACTCTTCACGTCTTGTAACAACCTCTATTTCCCAGACCTTTTCCGGATGCAAAAAACCAGAGTGTTCCAGGGACTGGTGGAAGGTTCCAGGCGTCCCTGCTCCAATTGTTCCTGGACGAAATTTCGAAGGGCGTCTAGCTTATTTTCAGCGAGGGGCCACTGGTCTCGCCAGATGGGTTTGTCCACCAGCCACTGTAAAAGAGGCATAGGACATTCTGCACCCTTCATCACAGTGGCCCCCATCAAAAATCCATCCCAATGTGCACCCCCCATGCTGCCAACACATCCCATCCCCAGAGGTAACTGTTTCCGCCACATGAGGCCAGACCACGGCCAGCTGTCCCTCCATGTTCGTGATCACCATGGGCTGCTGGCTTATGTAGCATTGCTGTGTTCCTCCCAGTCCCATGACTGGCGTCTCCACCCGGTTCAGAGGCCACTGCGGGGGCCAGGCAGCCAGGGAGAGAATAATAATAATGTCAGCGCCTCTGTCGAGAAGACCACCGAGATGGATCTCGGATGGTGTGGCACCAGACATGGACAGGGTACACCACATCTCAGGACATTCCTTGGGCACAACAGCTGTCCAGTGGACTTGAGGCAGTGCAGTGGATCCGTAAGCCACCCTCTCCTCGTGCCTGATCCCCTGTCCTGTGAACAGAAGACTTAAAAGGCACAAGTTGAGCAATCCATGTCCCTTCTGAGAGAGTAGGGGGGGGGGGGGGGGGG